>OY987284.1:12798540-13042407 GCA_963920785.1 Sphagnum contortum
AGCGAATGGGGAAGCAAGCGTAAGGGAGAAAATGGTCGGCAGTTAGAAAAATCCAGGAGAAAAACAATTCCTCCTCCTTACTACTATGATTGACAAAAAAATTCCTGCACATGTAAACTGACAACATAAAAATTGCAGAGAAACTCGAACCCAAAAAAAAAAAACAAACAAAAAAACACCGCTGAAAGAAAAAAAGCTTTTGGTTTTCTGTGTGGCCCTAGTCTTCCACCACCACCACCACCACATCCGCTTGAACTTTGTTGTCTTCTTCTCCAAAACACAAAAAACAAACACAAAAAATAAAATAAAAATGGAATTCCAAAAAAAGAAGCCCAAATGATTGATTTGCGCCGGAGGTGGTCCGAGGGAAGTGAGTGAGTGGGTGAGTGAGTGAGTGAGTGGGTAGGGTGGGTGGGTGGGTGGGTTTAATGCAAGAGAGCAGCAACGATTGTCATTGCTCTCTCATTGAAGAAGGAAAGTGTAACCACCCCAGTCCATCCACCCACTCAAATTCGTGACCACCTGCTGCTGCTGCTACTGCTGCTGCGGCCTTCTTTCTTTCTTCTTGTGATGAAGAGGATTGAATTCTGCACCCACACATGGACGACTCTTGTGAGGCATGCAATCATCAAGGATGGATTGTCGTTGGACTATATCCTCCTCCTCCTCCTCCTCCCCTCGTGCGTGCCCCAGGGAAAGTAGTCCATGATTGGAATCTGACACAAAACAAGCAGCCGGGGAGGGAGGGAGGGAGTGCGTGCGTGCGTGCGTGCGTGCATGCGTGCGTGTATGCGTGCCAGTGTCTTTTTTTTGGGGCCTTGCCTACTACCAAGGCCCTTAAGGATATTGTGTTAAGATTCATTATAGAGGAGTATAGTAGCTTAAGGGATTTTATAGGCCCCTACTAGGTAATAATTATATTCGGTCTATTTTTTTTCATCTGAGGATTTTTGAAAGATGACATTTTGGCTTGTGCTGAAACTTGAAATTAGTTATAGAATTAATAATAATGTCTTGAAGGATTTTGGTTTCTTTTTAGAGGATTTTTTTTTTTTTGCAGATTAATATATTTTTGCATGGTGAAATAGGTATTTGAGTTTCCATAATTCTTCTTCTTTTGCCTTAACATGCTTCGTTTCCCTTTGTGGCTACACAAAAAGAACCCGAGTGTGAAGAATTGTACCAAGGCTTTTGTTTTGTTTTTGTTTTGTTTTTTTTTTAATTTATAAAAATTTATAATTTAATTTTTTGATTTTTTATTTTTAATGTGCAAAAGTCGCCATATTTTCAGGAATAAAATGGTCACATTTCGCCATATTTAGATAGACCTTCTTGTCGCCAGAACCAGGCAGGAATCTTTAAAAAATCTTACTTTACTGTCTGACCTGTAGCCAAATTTGGCTCATTCCTCCACTACTAGTGGGTGATAATCGCCAGTCCCACCTACTTGACAAAATTGAAGCCAGTGGTTCTTTTAAGGGAATTTTTTTTTATTAAAAAGCCAAAGTGGCTAGCTTCCTATGTAGAAAAAAAGTGACCATCATCATCCCTAGGAAGATTTAGTCAAATCTGGCTTCTATATTTCTGATCTGAAAGAGACTTATTTAGCCAAATTTGGCTACAGCTTACCTAAATAGGAAAATAGAAAAGTTTAGGAATCATGCTAGATGTGTTCACTTTGGTGTGGTATTGATTTTGAAAAGAACATACGGTCCCAGGTACTATATATTTTGTAACTTTGGTTACTTTTTGGGTGAGGTTTTGAGTTACATTCCCCTCTCCCCTCCCCCCCCCCCCCCCCCCCCCCAAACCTTAGGGTATGGTTATGATTTCAAAATTCTTATTTGATTCAAATTCACATGAATTTTATCATCTAACTTTCTTACGCATCACACGTTGTCATAAATTTTTATAAAACATTGAAATACATATTACATATATGCATAATGCAAAATATATGTTTGTAACGAAAATTATATAGCAGCTTTTATGTATAGCTCAAAGTCTTAACATCCTATGATCATCCATGAAAATGATTTTTTATTCAAATTGATGGGAAAATTTAATTTTTTTTAATAATATTCGTATGAAACATTGAAATTTGGGAACTTAAAAAAAAATAAAAATCATTGAAAATAGGTGAATAGAAGGTTTTGAATTTTACTTTGGTCCTACAATGATTGATAAGGTAAACATGCCATTGATTGAACACATAGTGTCTTAGTCACTTCCCTTTCACTCAAAATGCTTCCTTTCCACATAGGGTCTTAAGATAAAATCTTCATGAGTAAAAAATGCACCCATGCCTATTTGAATCACTCAAAATGGTTGAAAGATTAGTAAGATACATTCCTTCAAATTTTGGGGGGTAAAAATTGTTTAAAAAAAAAAGGGCCATACACATGGCAACCCATGACAATTTGTTTACTCAACTAAAACCAACTAGTCACTACCCCACTAATAAACATTACTTACTCCCATAATTGAACTAAATGAAGATCATGATGATCAACATCTTCCAAATAAGCGTTTAGTTTCCAACCTATGGCTTAGATCCTAAGAAATCTAAGGCTAATAAATCGATGGTAATAGGGTTTTAGTATCTCGTTCACTAAAACTACCATGCCCATTTCGAATGTCTATGGGTGCAAAATTTCATCACCCTCACATGCATCCGATAGCTGGTCCATCCTCCCCATGCGAAGTTCAGTTGCACTCTCTAAACTTTTGATGCCCTCTCTTTTGTTCAATTTGCTCATTCCTCTTTCTCCTGCTCAATCTTTCTTCTCCTTTTTATGTCCTTTCAAAAAATGAAGAGAGCTTGATTCTATTTCATGTTGTGAACTCTTGGTTGAAGGTAGTAGATGTTGATCCCACCTCTAAAGTTATGAGCTCCTGGGTGAAGGCCTTGTGTGTAGGTAAGTAGATGCTGATTCCCTTTGGTGTTGTGAACTCATGTTGATGGTTTTGTGTTTAAAGTGATCTTGTTGTTGTGTGTGTATTATAAGTGATTACATTATGGGAGCTCTTGAGCTTTTGGTGGTTTTAAAAAAAGAGTATGTGTTTGGTCCCATGTTCTAAGCTCTTATATCTTCGCACCTTTTCTTTCTTTCAATGCCTAATCCATCTTCTTTCATTCATTTTTGGTCTTCCATCTCCCTTCACTCGCACCTGGTCCTTTCAATGATCTCATTGCCATGTGTTCTTGGTCCTTTCTGTGCACTTTTTATGCACATTTGGTGCTCTCAGTCTTCATTGCACATACTTTTGGTCCTTTTCATACGCTTTTCATGCACATTAGATGCTTTCAATCCTCATTGCATATGTTGTGTGTGCATTTTGATGCATGTTAGATGTTATCAATCTTCATTACATGCGTTCTATGCGCACTTTTACCCACAATAGGTGTTGTCAATCCTTGTTGTGCACTCTTCGCATGTGCCTAGTGTTTTTGATCCTTGTTGTGCATTTTCCACATGTGCTTAGTGTTTTTTATCCTTGTTACGTGTGCTTTATGCATGTTAGGTGTTGTTGATCCTTGTTGCGCACTTTCGACATGTGCCTAGTGCTTTTGATCCTCTTTGTGTGCTTTCCATGTGTGCTTGGTGCTTTCAATCCTCTTCCAAGGTGCCTAGTGTTCTTGATCCTTTTCACCTGCTTTACATGCATGCCTAGTGCTTTTGATCCTCTTCCTAGGTGCATGGTGTTTTAGATCCTTTTTGCATGCTCTACATGCATGCATGGTGCTTTCAATCCTCTTTGCAAGTGTTTGGTCTTTTCTCTTTTTTTGATCCTTTCATGTTTGGTCTTTTTTTAGGTCTTCGAACCTGGTCCTTTCCATTTGATCCTTTCCATGCCTAGTCCTCCCTCTCTTCTCCTAGTGCCTAGTCCTCTTTCCTTGATCAGCTTCTGGTCATGTTTTTTTTAATCAACCTTGAGTCATCTTTCTTCTTCCCTAGTCCTAACTATCTATTGCAATTTTTGTTTCTCTTGCTTTTCTCTAGTGTTGTAGCTAGTCTTCTCTAGTTGATTGATTTTTTTTACTATTGTTGTTGTTCTTCTTTTTATTTGATTGATCATTTCTACTGGTATAACTTATCATCTTAAGGTTGTTTTATTAACTTTTGGTAATGGTCATCTATATGATTGTATCTTTATGTTGGTCCCAGTGCTAACTAATTCCTTGCTTGTTTTTTTAGTGATTAAAAGGTAGTAGTTTTATTATAAGGTGTTTTCTTGCTTGTTACCTAGTTCGTGCTTACAACCTTGCATGTTGTTGAATCCTTGTTGTGTAGCCCAAATTTACCCCCCCCTATACCTGTGTGGACCTACACGCAGACTTGCCTAAAACTCTTGGTGAAATTAGTTGCCCACTTCAAGCTACAACTGCTGGAGTTTAAGCTGTAATGAACTTTACTTTAACATGCTTCTCTACACATTTTCCAGTTGTTCAATCTACTACAAAACCCAATTTTGCTACTCATTTGGCTTGCATTTTTTCCTTTTCCTTTTGTTTACCTTCCCTAATTTCCTTTGCAATTGCCTTTTCCATTGCTTTTCTCCTTAGGATATTTAAGTATTCAAAACCAATCAGAACATGTAAATGTGAATAATCAACTAAAGGCTATTTTCCCTTTTGTGTGTCTTGTAGGTAAACAAGGCAAGGATAGGAGGTTATGCATCCTCATGGATTCTTGAGTTAGATTTGGAGATTGTTGGGATGCATCCTCAGGACTACCTTTAGGCTTCCTTCATTTAAGTTTACAACAATATTATTTTTTAGTTATTGTTTTCTCATTATAGGGCTTTGGGGCATATGAACATAGTAGGTTGGTCATTTTTTGGCATGTACATAGGTAGATCTTCAGATGTTAGATGTTGAATTGTTTCACCTATGTGGAAAACTCTACGACATCAAAATCCTCCTCCCATTGTTGATTATTTTCAGTTTCCTCCTCTATTGTGTAATCTTCTTCACTTCTTGCATTATTGATGTTTATTGATGTAGTGTAAACCTTTGATGGTTTAGTCTTGCTATCCATTGCCTTTGGGTTGATAGGCCATATAGCTATAATTCTGAACCCAAATTGAATGTTTTTTTGGGTCAGTCATTGTTTTAAAACTTGATCCACCTAGTCGGCTAGGGTTATTTTTTCTAGTTCTTGATGATTACTTCTAGACATGGTAGCATCCCTAACCTTTCTGAATGTTGTCTTAAAAGGCTTGAAACAAGAAACATCTAATGGTTGCAATGCATGTGATGTGTGAGACGGTAGTGTGATCATGTTTAACCCAATATTTTTGGCATGTTCTACTGCTTCTAAAATGACATGGCTACCATGCCCATCTAGTAATAACAAGCATCTACTGGTGAGTGACACCCCACTTGGAATTAACTTCTTAAAGAAATATAAAATTCCTTAAATAAAAAGGTAGTGATCTAGATTTCTTTTGCATGGCCATACATGTACTTGATTTGTAAAACTTAATGTAGTCATCCCTTAGTCTTTCACCTCCAAAGATGCAGAAACTAAGTTGAACACCCCTCGTAACATTGACTACACAATTTGTAGTTAACCATTCCTAAGATTTGGGAATGGTCTTATAAATTGCCTTAAATCCTTTCCTAGCTAAAACTCTTGTTCCATACAATTTATTAGCTTGAATTTTTGTTTCATCAAAATTCCATATATGATTTGGACTATAGTTGTGTTAACTATATAATGTTTGTAAGTTGCTATAAAAAAAGTTGCAGGAGTTGGGTGTTAGCCCCGTGTTCTGCAGACCTCCAATCCTTTTGCACGTCTAATATTAATGAACTAGGACCACCAATTCTTGCCAGGTATTCCATTATGGAATGGTGTAACCTTTGTTTGTGTTAGTTCTATAATTTTCATCTTTAGTTGTTGTAGGCTTATGGACAATCCACATTCACCCATAACTAATGTCCACGTAATCATTATTGCATCTTCTTCTTTAGTAAGGACACCTCCTAGCCCAATTGTCTTTGATCTAGTTTTTCCATTCAAGTGGTTAGAAATGGAACACATTGAAATGTTCCATGCCTTTTTGGCCCTTCTTAGGGAAAATGACCCATTTTCAAATAACATCCATTGTTAATTCCAAGGCTTCACCTATCCAGATGGCTTTTCTGGTTGTTGAAGGCACTTGATTCAATTATGTTGATCTCTTGCTTTGTGGCTTAGGAGTAGGCATACATTCTTTTTGGTTTGTTTCAATGATTAGATTACTTGTTTGCTACTTGTAAACCCAACATGTTGTTTTGTTGCCTATGAAGGATTGTTAAGTTCATGATTGTTTTGAACTTCCTAGCTTTTAGCAACTTGGTGGAGTGCGTTCTGGCCCAACCAAGGATATTCCTTTCTCTTTCTTGTAAACAACCCAAGAATCCAGAAAGTGTAATAAATTTGGGAATCTAGCTATGGCATGTTCTAGGAATGCTACACTATAGTAGATTATATTATATAATTCTAAAAAATCATCCCATACTAAATCAACGTCTTGTGTTGATGTGCATGTAATTAAAAGAAAGATCTAAGAGCAATTGATATGACTTACTTGACTAGCTCTCTTTGAAGGTCCTTGATACAACATTTCAAATTATGAATTTTTGGATCCAACGGTAATCTAGATACTTTTTGAACTTCTGATTATAAATCCGATCTATAGTTTCTATTTGAAATTATGATGTTGATGCATCTTCTACAAACTCTATTTTGACATTGAGATCTAATGTTTGCAGATCTACTTTTGAACCTTGGTTTTGTTCATCTACTTGGCATTCTACTTTCATTTGCAAATTTGGCTCTTTCAAATCTACTTTTGAAATTAGTTATTGTTCTTCTTTTTTGTTTCAGACTTGACTTTTGGAAGTAAACCTTCAAACTTGAACCCTCATTCTTTAGTTTCACTAGTAAATTTTCATTTCCTAAAATTGTAGCACTAGGACCTAGGAATTTAGCACAACTTTGGAATTATTCTTTTATTTGGGCTTGCAAAGAAGACATACTTAGAAGGAGATTGTTTGGTAGAAAATGATGTAAGCCTTGGTCAAGTTTATATTTCAATTTGTGCTAAGTTGTTTTTGGAGGGAATGTAAACTACTTTTGCATAGTAGGAATTTTCAAGGACTCTCCTTTTGGTGATTAATAAATGTGCCTCTTTAGACTCCTCAAAGATTTTATGTCCTTTGCTGAACCTTGTGCATTGTATCTTTGTTGAGGTTTAGGGTTAATTGATGAGCAGTTTGTTGGCCTTTAATGTGAGGCTAAACCCTCATAACCAAACATTGAGTTTTATTAATATTTGATTGCCTTTGTTTTGTTTTGTGAAACTATTTGGATCCCACCCTAAAACTAGCCATTTAAACCCTAGTATGGTTTTATTTTGTACATGATAGAGTGTTGGTCCCACCTTTGAACCAAACAATCTTTTTCCTCCTTTGAGTGTGGTTTTGTGAAAATGACGTGAACCACCCCTAAAATGAACATTATCAACACATTCCAATGTGTTGGTCCTCTCATATCACCACACACTATTACACATAACAATGTGACATGTAAAAAGGCTAAACACATTTTTTGAAGACCAGGGGTCCAATCATGGGGTCATTTTGAAATGCTTTTGAAAATGAATGTGTTCATTCATCGATGTTGATTTACACAATAAGGGTGTTTGGTCACTAGGTGATGTTTGGTGGGGGGCACCCCGGGGGGGGGGGGGGGGGGCGGGGCATGTTTACCCTGGTTCATGTGTAAGGATGTACATCAACTTTTTAATATTTAAATTTGATTAGGTTCTTATATCCAAATCCAGAATCGTTGGTTTTTAACATTTGGATTTAAGTACCGACTCAAATTGTTGGGTAGGAACCAATAGTTTGGATCCAATACTTGGAACTTGATCGAGTTTAGATAGAATTGGAACTAGGAATTTCATCGAGGATTTGGAATTGGGGTTGAATCAACCTTTGATTATAAAAGGTTTTAAAATTAGAAATGGATTTGTGGTCTAGTTTTAGGTTGTGATTTTAATTGGAATTAGATTGGGTTTTTGATAAAAACTTGATTTCAGTTCTAGTTCGAAAGTAAGGATTTAAGGAGAAATCTAAGATTTAGGGGTTTTTTTTTGTGGTTTGTGGTTTTTTTTAATGAATTGTTTATTTATTTATTTATATGAATAATTTTTTTTTATGAATTTGTAAGTGTGTACTATCATTTATTTTCTTTCCATGTGTGAGTTGAATGAATCATGAGTGGGCCCTTAGGTGTGTAATATCATTTCTTTCCTTCACCTATGTGAAATCAAAAAGAATCATTTGCAAGCTTGCAAATGTACAATATCATTTATTTTCGTTTCATTTGTATAAGTTTAAAAAACCTTTGGGTCCCAAGTGTGCAATATCTTTTTTTCCTTCAAGTATGTGAATAAAAGAAACCACTTGTAACATCACAAATGTCCAATATCATCTCTTTCTTTCTCCTTTGCGAGTTGAAAAAACCACTTGTTGCCTCTTAAATGTGCAATATCATTGTTTGTCTTCACATATGTAATTAAAAACAAATCGCTTGTGAGCTTGCAAATGTGTAATATAATTCTTTCTTTCTTACTCTTGCATGAATCGAAAAAATCAATTGCAAGCTTGCAACAAATTTTTGGTGCTTTATTTAAGTGGGAAAAAAAAAATCATTTGTGAATTCACAAATGTGCAATATCATTTCTCCCCCTCATTTGTGGATCAAAAAAATCACTTACGAATTCACAAGTGTGAAATATCATTTTTTCTCATTTATTAAAAAAAAACCAGTTATGAGCTCACAAGTATGCGATATCATTTTTTTTTCTTTTCTTGTGTGATTTGAAAAAAACTCTTATAGGTTTGCAAGTGTGAAATACCACTTTTTTCTCTCACCTATGTGAACAATTTCTTTTTTTTGCAAGCCTACTTGCAAGCTTTCAAGTGTGCAATATCATTGTTTTTCTTCACCTATGGGAATAAATAAAACCAATTGCAAGCTTGTTAATGTGTAATATCACTTCTTTTTTTCTTCTGTGTGAGTTGAAAAAACCATTTGTGAACTCGCAAGTGTGCAATCCTTTAAAAATATGATAGTTTATGATAGGTTTTGATAGTTTCAAACCTTTGTAATAGCAAAAAAAAATTGTAATAAATTTAAATTTTTTTGTTTTGTGATTTTTTTTTGTTTTTGGATCTTGTGATATGTCATGTAGTTTGAAGTTTGCTAGTGACAAAAAGTTCATTTTTATTGGATTGAAATTTCCAATCACTTGTAATTTTTTTACATCAACTATAAAATTTGGTATTTTCAAGTTTTTGAGTTATTTTGCATATTAAAATTAGAACTGTGGGTTATGGAACTTAAGTCCCAAAAAAACAGTTTAATTTAAAATTAAATTTCAAAAAAATTACAAGTTTTTGGGTTGTTTTGCATATTGAGATTGGAGTTGAAAGTTGTAGAACCGAATATTCAAAATCAGTCCAATTTGAAACTAGGTTTAAGAATCAAGACTAAAATCACCCTTTAAAAAAAATAAAATAAAATAAAAACCCAAAACTAAAATTTTAATTCCTTTAATTAAAAAAAATTCGAAACCAAACCGAAACTCCCTTACAATTCTAAAGAACCGAAACCTATAATTTTTCCTAGAACCTACGAACTTGCCAACATTGGTGGTCTAAACATGATGAAATTCAAAAAAAAAATAAATCTCAAAATATGGCTACAAAATGTGCCATTCTAAAAGAAAAGAAAATAAAAAAGGCATTGTACTTTGTACGTGGTGTAGAAAGGGCTTTGTTTTCTTTTTCTTTTTCTTTTTTTTGGCTGGGGATGTTTAACTCTCCTTTAACCCAGGTTAAACAAGATAGCGACGACGGTTGTGGTCCATTGCGGTGACGACGGTGTTCATCGTGGGTCCGGTTTGGATGTCGACCGCAGCCGTCCGCAAGTGGGCCTGGGGGGGGGGTCTGGGTATCTATCTATGGATCCGAGCCTCAATCCGGTTCTTAAATCAGTTTCATGGTGATGCTGCTGCTGCTGCTGCTCTTGCGAGACTGCAACCCTACTACCAACAGCTCTCTCTGCTTTGTTTGCTTTTCTAAGAGCTTGAATGAAATCGATTCTTGTACAAATTTTTTTTCTGATGCTCCCACTTTCTTTACTGATGCCATTTTCTGTTTCTCAACAGCCTTGTGAAGAGAGTATATATATAATAATGCCTAATCACTAGTCATCCTCTGCCTAGAATTGATACAAACTTTGAGAGTTTGTTTCGAGCCTTCTTCTGAATCTTGTATTGAGAGAGAGAGCGAGCTCACTTCTGTCCTGCTGCTGCTATAATTGACCAGCATGGATTAAAATTCAGTCAGGTTATTGGACTCTGTCTGCTGCTGCTGCTGCTGCTGTTGCAATTGAGCAAGGGATTCAATACGGATATTGCACTCTCTCAGACTGCTACAGCAATTGAGCAAGGGTTCAATAATAATTGAGAAGTTCCATGGCATCTGAAGAAGAAGAAAAAGAAGAAGATATGAGAAAACCTCATGCGGAATCAAATCAAATCTCTTATGTGTTTCTCACACTAATACCGTATTTTACCTGCAGCAAATGCGACTGATGCTATACCTGTTTGTTGGCTTGTGCACTTCAGTCACCGAAAACCTTTCTATTGTCTCCACTTCTACATGATCACTGGATGTAGTAAACTCACACACACACATACATCGTTGTGACAACTATGAAATGAATTCATGAAATTATTTATATCCATCCACTCCAAGTTTCCTGATACTTTTAAAAAGCCTCTACATTTTCCCCATCCTGGCCTCCATTCTTGATGAAGAACTCACACCTGGAGCTGTTCGGACTTCTTCATCGGGTTTGATGATCTAAACTGTATTTAAAAACTGGCTTGCTTCACCTGCAGTTCTTAAAACAGTTGCTGCACATGATCTGAGCATCAGTAACAAAATTCTTCAAGATGACTCCACCACCACAAGGTCCTTCTTCAATCATCAGGGTTTGATGAAATTGATCAGTATAAAACCCTCTTGCACCTCAGGTTTCTAAAGCAGCTGCTGCACATGATCAAATCTCATGACTCTGTAAATTTAGCTCATCATTTTTATCAAGGGAGCAAGACTGATCCTGCTTAGACCATTAAAGCAGCAAAACCCATATATTTATGTGTATAACGAGAGAGTCATTTCAACATTTTGTGGTTTTCGGGATTTGCCCAGGCACAAAGGTCACAGGATACTATCAATGGTATGGGAAACTATCAATGGAAGCCAAGCAAATGAACTACCAGTTCATAAAACAAACAGAAATACAACAATCCAGTGTGCCTATTGATTGCAATCTTGAAAGAAACAAAAGGGAGAGATATGCTGCAGATACAAGATGTGTTGTGATCTTACGCCATACTCAAGAAGATGTTTGCTTTTTTGCATAAATGAAGCATTGCCAGTTTTCCCTTCGCCATCTCCACACTCTTCAGGGAGCCATTTACAGTGGGCCAGTGAATCTACATGCATGAGGGAAAAAGAAGTCATCAAAGAAACTTGTGAAAGAAGAATCAAAATGACAATATGAAACACACCTCACAGCACTTACCTACATTGACTCTGAACTCTGAGCTTTCCATTATTTTTTTAATTGCAAGAACCTGGAAAAAGAAGCATAGAATGTGTCAGTAAAGTGCAAGTTTAGGTATTGAACCTGAAGCTGAAGTTGTTGAAGCTCTCATCTCATATTG
This sequence comes from Sphagnum contortum, assembly GCA_963920785.1. NCBI lineage: Eukaryota > Viridiplantae > Streptophyta > Sphagnopsida > Sphagnales > Sphagnaceae > Sphagnum > Sphagnum contortum. The sequence continues at coordinate 12,810,340 of OY987284.1, forward strand.
TAGGTGATGTGGGGAGGCTTTTTCAGAGCAGGCTTTCATGTTTTTTCCCCCAAAAGCCAAATCCACACATGTCCAATTTTTGCGAAATAAGAAACATATGGTGGAGCATCACTACAAGGTTGAAAGCTTCCACATAATTTGGGAATGCTTCCCTTTCAGGCTCCAAAAACATTCTTGCCTTATTGTTGGCTTAAGTTTTCTTGAAGTTCTCTCTCTCTCTCTCTCTCTCTCTTCTTCTTCTGATTTCAAACCAGCTCTTGTTTCTTCAACCTCTCTTTCTAAACTTCTCCCTTTCTTCTTCATTTCATCCTTCTTCAAACTTCCATCCTTAAGACGCCAAAAAACATTGCCTCGCTATTGGCTTAATTTTTCTTGAAGCTCTCATATCTCTTCTTTTTTGGACCTCAAACCAGCTCCTCCACTTCTTATTCTTCTTCTTCTTCTTCTTCAAATTGTTGATCCTGTGAACTCTTTTGACTCTTTGCACTGCAGAAGCAAACTCTACACCAAAGAAAACACACACGAATTACCACCACCACCACCACCACCAACAACAACAACAGCACTTTCTTAACACAAAAAAAAAAAGGAAAGAATTTGTGTTCATAAACTGATATGTATTGTGACATTAGTAGTTATAAACTTGAGCTCCTAATTGAAGGCTGCCAAGTACGATTAGTGGTGCTTCATTAAGTGTAAATTGGGAGGCATATTATGCCTACTCCCTCGAGGGTGGGAGGGAAACTATGCCTACTTATAGGTGTTAGAACCACTATTGAGGAGTAGGCATAAGAACCCTCCCATCCATAGGCCTCATGATCTACATAGGTTTGGTTCATGATAAAGTTTGCCTCTTGCTTTATGATACATAAAGCTCATGGGTGGGGGACATTGCAAAAATGCGGGGCCAGACTTGGCTATTGCCTTGTCCTAGGCCCGTTATTTTGAGAATGCCCCCCACCCTAGGGCTTTACCCTACACTTACGACCTGTGTAAGGACCAGTCAATAGGACCTTACAATCGTAAGTGTCATGTTCTTTAGGCTGGCAGACCGAGTGCTAGGGCCACCAAAAAATTCAGGAAGGTGAAGAAGGGTCTAAATGTAGACCCTTCTCCTATACCTAGTGGCCTTGGATAGGTACCTAAAATCTATGGGAAGGTTCTCAAGATAGTTAGACCCTTTTTACATACATGGATGGCTTTCACCATCTCCAATCTGAAAGCAGGGTTTCTTTTAAGGATTTTGTGATGTAGCCAAAATGGTGATCATCCGGAAAATTATGTAACCAAATTTGGTTAAATAATAGATACAAAGGTAGAGAAAAAAAAAATTAAAAAAAAAAATTCTTTTTATATTCTTGGCTACTTCTGAAAGTTATCATAAGACTTTGGCAATTTGGAATTTTTAAAATTCGAAATCTGGTGAATTTGGGTCATTTTTTCCCATGAAAATTCTTTGTATAAGTCAGAAATCATATTTGTCAGTTCAAAATGTGATGAAAATATGTCAGCAAGGAAAACACTATTACTAGGGTAGATAGGCCAGTTGAGTGAACATTTAAAAAGACAAAGGAGGTGGAATCCTTTCGCACATTGTTCCCTCTGCTGCTTCTGAGGCTTTGACAAAATTTGTATCCCTCCACCTAGAATTTCCAATGTCATAAAAATTGCTCAATTTGATTAAAAAAAAAAAGAGGAAAATATGGGTTGTTTGGTGTAAGGGGAGCGACGACACTTGGTGATGGGTAAATGAAAACAAATTTAGATTTTAAGTTTAAAATCTTTTAATCATTGTATGAAGTTTTTGTAAAGCCTTAGTTGGTGCACCCATTAAGTTTTAAATGAAGATTGTTTAGTGTCCTTACATATAAAAATATCATGCCCAACACAATTGCATATTCAACTAGTTAGTATCCACTCAATGAGACCTTCCATGACCATTCAAGGCAAACACTTCAAGATACTCTAATGGATCTCTAGCAAAACTTATAAGATGGGCAAGATTTGAGATATAAAATGGAATTGTAACAAGATTGTAAAACATTCAAGGAAAAAGTGGGAACTTTAACATATTCATTATTAGATACGTAACCTTACAAAATTTTATATGTAATCCTTTAGAAATTAGAACACATCTATGGTGCAAATAGAAACTTTATCCAATTGTTTGTAGTGAAGCAACACTTGGAAACAATTTACTCTATTAGAAAGTTAAATGCCAAAAGGTTGGAATATTAGGTAATGAAAAAGTAGATGAACTCGTTCAAGTCGAGGCACAATTCCTCAACATATACCAATTCAATGACCCAATATACATCTTACATATGCGTGTTTTGGCTTGAAGGCAAAGTCAATACATCAAGGGGAAGACTGAATGGCAAAATAAATTGCACCATAAAACAACAAACATGAACCTATTAGATATCTTCATGCAAAGGGATGAATATGTGTCAAAATTGATGTAATCAAGAGCATTGCATCATTACATCTTATATATGAAAACTCTTGGGGATGAGAAATGAAGCAACCCCTAATTCCGTTTTGAACTGTTTTGGGGATGAGAAATGAAGCAACCCCTGAACCCGCCCGATTTTGGGGATGTTAAATCATCCATCCAGCACGAGGGACAGTTTCCCACCTTTTCTAATAACTACCTTAGTCCATTTTATAACTACCTTGCCATTTTTACCTCACTTTATTATCCTATCTAACACATTTTCTAATAACTACTTCAGTCCATTTTATAACTACCTTAGTCCATTTTATAACTACCTTGCCATTTTTACCTCACTTTATTATCCTATCTAACACATTTTCTAATAACTACTTCAGTCCATTTTATAACTACCTTACCATTTTTACTTCACTCTATTACTCTACCTAACATGAATATGAAAATTTACAAATATTTGTTACTTTACAATTGGGGGGGAAGCAGGAGGGGGCAACACGGGTGGGGGGGGCCATAGGCAGGGGGCCAGCTCAACGGGTGCATTATGCACCGGGTTCACACTAATGCCTATCCCGGCAGTGAACGCAACGGGGGTACACGCTAGTATTTAATGAAAAGTCCACAAAAAGTTGGCTTTGTGCAACTATTTACATTTAAAAAAAAAGTAAAAAAACCTATTGAAATAGTTGAGAAATTTTAAACTTAAAATGCAATAGTGAAGAATTCATTTTTATCTTTGATCATTCTTGAGTTAAAACAATCAACATACAACAACTTTATGATGGGGGCTTTTTAGTATTAAATTACATCCAACCTTGACAAGGTTAATTTTGGGTTTACATTACTGCAATGCTTCTAGCCATAATGCTAAGAAGCTTTTCCAATATTGTGGTGGAAACCTGGTGCTAGGGAATTTTCAATTGGTGCTATTAAAACCATCATCCCTTTGCATATCCAATATTCATCCATCTTGGGTTAATATGTTAAAAATGTGCCTCTCAATCAAATTAAGCAAGTAACAAGTTGATCACACATTTAAAAACCTTGTTAGATAGGGGATGTTTCCCCTATAATAAAACATGGCATGTGATCATGGTTCAATTGTTGTTATGATTTTTCATTTTTCCATCTTCACTACATCAAGTCTGAATTATCTCACTTTGTGCATGTAAGTGAGTGGATTTAGTTAAATAAATTGGCTAATTTAAACCAAAGGAAGGATGGCTAATGATTGTGGAGAGATTTGGCCAAAAATTGGGTCCTGTTATGCATGCTTTGGGTGTGCATAATAAGACACAAAATTTTGTATCTGGGCAGCATCAAGATGTATCTAGTCATTGCCAGACACATCTTAGTTTGGGCTATTGGGCAGTAAAGGAAAAAATAAGCAAGTACTGTTTGCAATTTGTGCATTTCTCTTATACTTTCCAAAAGATAGTAGCACTTTCAATTCTTTCCTCTTGGCCAATGTTTCTCTTTTCAGTTTTAGCTAAGTTTGCTACATGCCATCCTTGCCGGAGCTCTAATTGCCAAATGATATGTATTGGGTGTCTACCTGCCCGACTATTACATGGTGGGAAAATGTGTAGTTGTTTTAAGAGATAAAGGAAATAAAATGATTAGTTTTAATTTGCTTTTAAAGGAAACTATAATTCTGAATCGGAATTGCAATGTTATTTTAAATCCAACTTTGGCTCTACCTTGCTTCGCATTATTAAATGACGATCAACCTTTTTTTCTTCTTTTCTTCTTATTATGTTTCCATATGATTTCCTATAGGTTTTCATTATTATTATGGTTAGAAAAGATGAGTTATTATTAAATAATATAAATATAAATATTATGGACATGAAAAGGCACATGTTAATTTGTTTTTTTATATCCATATTGGGGGGTAAAGGAAAGGAATGAGATGCTTATTAGGAAAAGAGGGATGTAATGATTAGAAAAGGAATGAGGTAGTTAGGTTTTCATTGATCGTTCACATTCTAGTTAATTGGAATTGTCAATGGACGATCATACAAAATATTATGCAAAATCCTCCCTATACCAATTTCAAGAAAACTTGTCATTGCAATTTTTGGCACCATGTTATATGAAAGAATCAAACCTTAACCAAAAAAAAAGGTCTTGCCCATTTTTGGCAACATGCTATACAAGAGAATGGAACCCCAACTAAAATAGGCCTTGCCCATCCTAGCAAAGCCTAACTTGCACAAAAAGAAAACATTAATTAATAATATTCAATGCAACATCAAACCCTACAAAGCCCAAGCAAGGGGGTTGGATGGAGATTTCAAGGAACCATAGATTATGAAAACAAATGGAAACATCTTCACTTTGTCAATCAAAATTCAAATAGTTAGTTGTTCCTACATGAACAAGCCATCCAAAGCATTTTAACACTTTTATACTTTGCCTCAAGCTTTAACCTTTTACACCGTAATGAATTCTAGTGCCCATCCAATTATGAATTGCTATTGCAAAAAGAAAGTTAATGCAAAGTGAAGAATCAAGCTCCATATGCTCAATTTCATAGTTTAATTCTCATGAAGGTTAACATAAAAAAACAATCTCATCCTTAATAGAACCAATTATATGCACAACAAGTTCAACCAACTAGGTGTACTTTGAGATTTTGTTTTCAAGAATCTAAGAGGAAGTAAAGGTTCTTCATAGTTTGGTTAGAAGTTTTTTCGCATCCTCAACTTAACATTGTTTATCATGTTAAGCACACATGAAAATCTTTGAATGTTAAGAGCAAAACTTGAAAACAAGGTTGTAACCCATACCTCATCAAGTCCAACCTTTTAGACTACCTTAATAACTGCCAAATGAGCATTGAACCTTTTTCAAGTTTTGATTATAATCAATATTGTGGATAAGCAACTTTCAATGCATTCAATAAATCTTGAGTAAGGAACCAACCTTGTAACTTTGTAATAAACTAAATGATGACTCCTTGACATTGTTGTTTGACAAATGCAAAGGTGCCTCCATCCTAACAAAAGGCACACTTGCCCATTAAGATGATTGTTTCTCTTAAAATATTCTCAAAATATTTTAAGAATTTTGCGACATTTGTCCTTTTCATGTTGTCCTTTTCACAAGGACTCCGATAAAAATCCATGGGTTCTTTTGCAAAATGGGGCAGGAAAAAAGAAAAAAAGAAAAATTCTTTGTGGGATTCACCACCTAATATGTTAGGTCCAAAAAAGCAAAATTTTCACTCAGAAAAAGAAACACTGAGTCAGACCATCACCAGCCAGTGTGATGTACATAATTTGGTAAAAAGCCATTAAAAAAAAAAAAGCTTTCAAGATTCCATCTATAAAGACAAAGCCAGCTTGCTGCAACCAGAATGAATTTCCATTCTTCTGGGCATTGTCTTCCCTTGAATGAATTCTCTCTCCTCCTGCCATCAGACTGGATTCTGGGGACTGTCAAAACAGTAGGCGACCCTGATTAGAGTCTGTCGAGCAAAAAGAAAGGGAAAACAACTTGGAAGTTGAGACTGTCAGAACAGGCCTGTCAGCAAAACAGTGGTTGTTCTGTCAACCAGGAAAAAAGGGGTTTCCAGACAGAATAACGAGGAGAGAGAGAGAGCTTGGAGTGCTGTGCAAAGTGCAAACCAAAATCTGATGACTGACCCACACCAGGCACAGCATCCAAGAGAAAACAAGGGGCGTGTCACACTGGCGCCTTGCCATTTACATTAGAAAGTACGTTAAGGCAAAAGAAGAATTATGAAAATTCAATTATTTATCCATGCAAAAATATAATGTGCAAAAAAATCCTCTAAAAGAAACCAAAATCCTTCAAGATATCATAACTCTATAACTAATCTCAAGTTTCAACACTAGCAAAAATATCATCATGTTTTAAAAATCCTCATATAAAAATAGACCTATTATTATTACCGAGGGTCCAAAATCCCTTAAGCTACTATACTCTATAGTGAATCTAAACACAATATATCCTTGCTTTGGTAGGCAAGGTCAACAAAGGGGTAAACGAGGCTGTAAGCATGTGAGGTGTAAGTAATCTCTACGACTGGAGCTACTGGCGGCAGCTGCTCATAGCTTCATCTGCACTTCATCTATCCCTTTATGTGCAGACAAGTTGCGTGCCCATGTTCACGGTCACAGACAATGAGATTGAGAACAGAGTCAATTCGAGAAATTGTTTTTTTTTGGTGCACTTGAGGAGAGGACTGGAGTGGGAGGAGCCTGGCAATGCAAAAAACGATTTGACCAGAGTACTGTGACATTGCTTTGTCGCAGTAAGCTGCAAGGATTTTTTTTTCCCCTCAAGTTTGTGATATGGCCACAGTGGCAACCATCTACAAGAGGAAAGAGCCATTTGAATTTGGCTACTACAGTAGACATTTCCTAGAATTCTGCTATGTTTCGCCAACCTCCAAGAGCTCAGTGTCTAAATATGGCGACTTCCATGTTTTTCTCCTCAGAATGTGATGAACTTTAAAAGGCATCTAAGGGAAATCTTGTGACAGCCAGGGAGACTGAAAAGGGAGCAAATAATTAGTTTTGGAAATTGATTTGAATTTATCAACTTTCAATGATCCTGATAATGAGATCATTCATGAACTCACATTGATTACATTAGAATTTTTTTCTGATTTGGATCTTGCACTGGCAAAAAACAGTTCTCAAGCAAAATTGTTTTGAGAATTAAGTACATTGAAAAGCTGCTTGTTGTTGCAGATTGAACTAAGGTGTGGAAGAATGTGTTTGCAGTAAATTTTGGTCATTTGTTATTTCAAGTGGATTTTAACACATTTGCAGCTCAACATATGATAATGAACTCAAAGCTGGTGAGCATGTGATAAAACCAGTCCAGCTGCGGTAGTACACTGATTCAATGCACATGCACCCAAAAACAGTCCCATGCATTTATTACAGTACAATATTGTATCAAGAAACTTACACATCAAAAATTGTCTGCTGCAGCGCCTTTGCAAGAGATTGCACGAGCTGCAATACTTATTATTACTCAGATTTCTAACCAAGAATATTGATCATGATCATGTTTTTTCAGTGGCTGGAGAATTTTGAAAGATATATAAGTGCTAACAGCTTCTGGCAGAAAGACTAATAATTGCATTGAACTCCCCAGATGTAGATCTAGATCCAAGTGGAAATGGGTGACTGGTTGTTGAGAGCAGGAATTTATACTCAGCTAGGGAAAAAAAAAACGAACTTATACTATCGACAGCCTTTACAGGATGAGCTAGATGAGTTTTACAGAGCTACAGGTCTCATGGGTAGTTTACCTGATGATGCAAAAATCGAGAATGATGATACATCTGCGGTTTGGACCGCTTTGCTGTGTGGCAAAAGTCAACGTCCTGGTGAAGTACCTAGTGTGCATTGGATGTACAGTCTCTCTCCATGTGAATCCACCTCTGCAAGTAGGCTTGCGAGTCGAGTACTATCACTGGTGGTGACGTTACGTTAGGACGAGGGTACCAGAGATTTGTGCTGGACCTTGAAGAACTCGAAGGTGCGCAGAGGCTGAGTGGACAATTTGTGCGCCAAGAACTCAGCGAACGTGAAGGGCCTATACTCGGGGCGTGTGTCCGGTTCTTCTTCTGCAGCTGGAACAGGAAGGTCAGTAGGCGACACTACTTCCATTGTTTGATTCAGGAACAAGAAGTTGCCTATTGACAAGCGTGGTTTGGATTTGTTAACAACTGCCCTGTGCGGCACACTGTGGAACCTGCCTCGGGTCATCATCTGCCAACACACAAACGGAACTTAGCCCAAAAAAAAAAAAAAGTTTCATGAGGAGCTGAATATTCATATCATGCAGTGTGGCTCCTACTAAGGACATCTTTCCATTAGGCTGCTGCGATCACAGATTCTTTTCATTACGTTTTTTCAACTTGCTGTGCTCACAGCGATCTCACAGCTCTACCGGTCAAAGATTGATTAATTGCAGGAGCTGTGAGAGCTTTGTGTCAAACTGTGACTCACCATACATTGACATCTGCCCTTTGTTTCAGTAGAACATGTGTTGCCAAACTTCCTAATATGATTAATTTACATATTTAAAACACACTTGCAGCTCTCCAATGCAGAACTACTGTCCCTGCAGCAAGAAACAAGGTCTTATGACAATGACTTCCCATTAGGCTAGGCTGCTGTGATCAGACCATACAGTGACATCAGTCTTTTTTTCATAACAACATGTCCTGTCATAGTTGCAAACATGCTTAATTTTACAAATTTTTAACACACTTGCAGGTCTCCAATGGAAAGTGATTCTCCTTGCAGCAAGGAACAAGGTCTTATGACACTGGTTTTCCATTGGGCTAGCCTGTCATGACAGTCCTTTTTTCATGAGAACATGTGTTGCAAAGAGTTCCTAACATGATTAATTACATTTTTTTTAAAACACGCTTGTAGCTGTCCAATGGAAAGCCACTGTCACTGTAGCAAGAAACTAGGCCTTAAATGACAATGACTCCCGATTACGCCAGGTTGCTGTGATCAGTCCTTTTTTCATGAGAACATGTGTTGCCAAAGTTCCTAATATGATTAGTTACATATTTTTAAAACGCTTGCAGCTCTCCAATGGAAAGCTACTGTTACTGTGGCAAGAAAAAAGGGCTTAAAAGACAATGATTTCCAAGTAGGCCAGGCTGCTGTGATCACAGGATCACAGCACACTGCGTGTAACTGTGATCACAGAAGGGTAATGGAAAGAGACCCTAATTACCTCCAGCATGTCGCCGACGATAATAGCGAAACCGTTCTTCTCAGGTCGGACGGCGAACCATTTCCCGTCTCTTTGCACTTGCAATCCGCCAACGTCGCCCAGGTGCACCGCTGCGAGGAGGCCAGCATCCGTGTGCTCTAGAAGGCCCAGAGTCCTGTCCGGTTCGGGGCATGGAGGATAATAATTCCAACGTTGGATCGTGACATCCTTATTCAAATACCGGTCGAAATGCGCCGGGTCTATTCCCAGTCCTTCCGCAAGTAAATGCAGCACTTGCAGCGAACATTGGTTCACAGCTGCTTCATATTCCAGCACTGTAGAGCTGCAGAAAAACAAAGCCAAAGATCATCTACGAGAACATTTGAGGAAGTCACGCACTATCATAATATCAAGGACTTTGGTAATCAGCAGGCGAGGGAAAAAAATCGCATACACGAGGGCTTCCTTGTCGCAATCCTTTGAATAAAGCTTGTTGGCGGAATCTTTCAAGAAGGAGACGTCGCCGGCGGCGAGGTAAAGGCCTTCCGACCACGTACAATGCGTCAAGGAACCACCTCGAACCTTGAAACCGTAGCCGAGCAGAACAGAACCAGTGGAAACCTTGTTGACGGAGATCTCATTCTTAAGCTCCATCGGCAAACTGAAGAACTTGTGCGCCTGCGCCTGCAATCGCTCCATCAACTCCGCCGGCACGCCATGGTTCACGATCTGGAACACGCCCCAAGTTTCCGCCGCCTTCACCATCTCCGCCATGATACGCTTCTTGGTCACCTCCGCGACGTCGTGGAGGCCACGACGGGCTTCGTTTGGATACAGTTCCGCCATGTCTACCACCGGCACCGAGGTCTCGTAGTCCTCGTAGTTCACTTTGGGAGAGAGTTCGACAGGCCAGCGATATGCAGCCGGGATAACATCGTCCCCGGGACTGAAACCCGCGATCCCATGCATGTTCAAGCCCAAATTCGTTGCGCTTAAGCACTCATCCTTCGATCTGTACACAATTTCCCCTCCACAAACACTACTATTGTATCTTGGCACGTCCATCATCGCATCCATAACCGAAGATCGGTAAACAAATCTTTATTCCAAAAAACGGGGGAGCTAATAATATTGTATGAATAGTGCGTATCTATCTCGCAGAATACTCCTCAACCCGCACATATGCAGCAACTCTCTCACAAAGTTTCTCTTTCCTTCACAAAACTAAAATAGAAAACAAATCGATTCAAACAGCAACCTTCTCGTCGCAATATTTCTACACACACGATGATCACAAAACCAAAAAAGAAGTCGCAAATTCTACGGTTCAACCGCAAACTCTCCTCACAAACCTGCAAACGTGGTGAATCAATGCCACGAGAAAAAAAAAAAAACTTGCGATGATGATGATGATGCTGTTCGCTCGCTGCACAATTTATTCAAAATAATAGCAACATGAATTGTAGCCCCGCAAGTCGATCATCAACAGTTTTGCAAAAAATCTTCCCAGAAAAAACAAAAAAAAAAGAAAAAGGAGAAAAAATCCAATTCGAAGTAGCGAAAGAAAGAAAGACAGCCGTAATGAAGTCCGACGTCAGACGATTTGAGCAGATCTCTGTGAACAAAGGAAAGCACGCAACCGAAGAAGCAACGCAACACACAGTGCACCACGCGCGCACACAGACAAGCACAAAAGAAAAGGAAAAAGAAAAAATAAAAACGGACGTTTCGGAATATCTGCCCCGCGGAGACTGCCAAAATGACGGACACGTGTCGGCGGCCCCGCAAGCTGTCGCTTGCTAATTGGTTTCCTAGTTTTGGGGCTTGTCCGAATGTTGTTGTCGGGCAGGCAGTTTGAGAGGCGAAACAGCCCAGAAAGGGCAGGGGGCTGGGCAGCAAAGGAGATATTTGTTATGTAAACCTGCCAAACTTTTTTGACTGAAGAAGAGTTGCTTTCACACCGAAACCGGTTTTCAGGAAGCCTCACAGGCAGTGATTTTCGGCAAGGATAGTGTGCTTGGATTCATTATAGAGTATATAGTAGCTTAAGGGATTTTGGCCCCTACTAGGTAATAATAATAATAGGTCTTGTTTTATACGAGGATTTTTGAAAGATGATATTCTGGCTTCTTGTGTTGAAACTTGAGATTAGTTATAGAGTTATAATAGCTTGAAGGATTTTGGTTTCTTTAAGAGGATTTTTTTGAAGATTAATATATTTTTGCATGGTGAAATATTTGAGTTTTCATAATTCTTCTTCTGCCTTAAGCTACTTACTTTTTAATGTAAATGGCAAGGCCACAGTGTGACATACCCCTTGTTTTCTTTTAGTGTGGTGAAACTGTGCAACTTGGTTTTTTTTTTTTTTTTTTCCCCAGAAAGTGATAAAACAAGAGAAAATTTTGTGCTTTTCAGGGATTTGTTTCGCCATTTTTCAAAATAAAAATAATTTTAAATTACCCACACATAGACCTTGGCACTTCCTAGGCTGTCACTTGTAACAGCAGTTTTGGAAAAATGCATCAGCCCAGCTAGTGAAGTCATCATTTAATGCTACTTAATGCTACTAGGGATCCTTGCCAATGGACCTACAAAGAAAATGGAAATGGAAGAAAAATTTATTTGGCATTTCATGTTAGTGAAATATTTTGGGGGCTAATATTTGGCCTTTTTTTTATAATATCTGGGAAATATTTGATTCTGACATATATGAAGGATTTTTTAATGAAAAAAAAGGTCTCAAAATAGCCAATTATTGTAAACATAACAACAAATATCTTGAATTTCTAGAATAAATACATTCATGAAGGTTTAGCCAACAATTAGAAAAGCATGCTTATTTTCCTTTTGCTTGAATATCTCATTTATAGTCAAATTTGGCTTAATACTCTTGTGGATTATTATCACCAGTGTTTGTATTTAATAATTTGTGAGGTGGGTGGGTTGGTGACCATAGCCAAATTTGGCTACCAGTTAGAAAGGAAAGTAGAGAAGTTTAGGAGTCCTGGCTACATGTTAGCAACATGCTAGACCCCATCATCTAAATATGGCAACACGGGTCCATTTTCCCCCAATATGGTATAAAACCCCTTTTATACTACATTTGCAACCCCTTTTTCTGTCACCAGGATGCAAAAATTCCTCCCAAAATTTTTTATCTCTGACCGTCACCACTTCAGCTACATAATAAAAAGGCAAAAATAAACAAATAAAAATCACTATGCTGAGTAAGGGTGCAAGTTAAACTTTTTTCTTCTTTTGCAATGAGCCAATTTGATTGGACCATTGCAAAAAAATAAAATAATTGAAACTATGGAGGCTCACCAAGATAGAAGATTCTATTCAAAGATGGAGTGCCTCCCCCTTACCCCTACTACCTTGGCAGCTTTGACGTTAATTATATAATTTTTAAAAATGTTGAATTATTATTTTTTTTGGTCCAATAAAAAAAAATTCAAAGGAAAAATATTGATATACTTCAAGGAATATTCTCTTTTTTTGTCAAAATAAAAAATCTCAAAATAAAAAAATTATTCATTCATTAGACATGTGTTGAGATTTATAGAGCCAAGGACTTTTTGTCTAAGATAATGTCATGGCAGCAAGGCATTATTACGCAGGGAGCTTGGTTTCACACTTCAATGGCCAAGACAAATGGGACCCATTCCCATTAGTACCCAATTTCCTGGCTGACCATGTGCGTAATTTGGAAAATGAAAATGTCCACCCCTCCAGATCCTTACATTGACATACCTTTTTTTTTTGGTTTGTCTCAGACTTGGTTTGCACATGTGAAAAAAAAGTCTTCAACTTGGATTTTTTAATTTTTTAATTTTTTATCAGAGAGACAAAAAAATCTTCTTGTCTCTCTCAAAAGCTGGATTCACATTGAGGTGATAAAGGGGATAAAGGAAAAGAATAAACTAACATTAATTTTATCTCGTTCACGCAAGTAGAAAAGACTATTCAAGTCATTTTTTTAGTTATTTTATGATGTGGCAAGTGATGTGTTGTTAGGGTTAGTAAAGAAGCGAGTAAATGTTTTGAGATCTCTTATCCTTAGGAATATTAAGGGGTGTGTCACTCACATTGTGGCCTTGCCATTTACATTAAAAAAAGTATCTTAAGGCAAAAGAAGAATTATGGAAACTTAAAAATATTTCACCATGCAAAAATTAATATATTCTTCAAAAACATCCTCTAAAAGAAACCAAAGTCCTTCAAGATATTATAACGACTGTATAACTAATCTCAAGTTTCAATGCAAGCCAAAAAATATTGTCTTTCAAAAATCCTCATATTAAAAAATAGACCTAAACCTAGGGGCCAAAACCCCTTTAAGCTACTATATACTCTATAATGCATCCAAACACAATATCCTTGCCCTGGTAGGCAAGGTCAATAAAGTTATCCATAAAGTTCGTGAATTAGGGGATGAGATCAAGCAGTTTTTTTGGCAGAATACAGAATCAATTTTGTTAATAACGTTATGAAATTCTTATAAAATGAAATAACAAGAGAGATGAATCTCGTTTTTTGCATTGAAATCGGTGCAAAAAACTAAACTTGGTCCCCCATTTCAAACCTTCATCATGCATGCGTGAAGGAGCCACCCCCGACCAACCCTCCAAAAAACAAAATGAATGGGCATGATGTACCCAACCCTTGAATTTTTTTAAAAAAAAAAAAAAAAAAGAAGAAGAAGAAAGAGGTTTACCCTTAGCCCGACCCTCCAAGAATTGAAAGAACTTTTATATTTAAATTTTAATCCCACCCCAACCCTACCAAAAAGAAAAGAAAAGAAAAACATTTTATACCTATTTGTTTTTTTGAAACACTAATATCATTGAATTAACAACATGATTCATTTCAAATCATTTGTGTGTATTATTTCAGGCGGCCATAAATCATAAGTCATTAGTTATATCAACATCTTGTTGTTTGAGGCCATTCATTGGATTAACCCTTTCAATAGTGTGTTCCAATTGACCCCAACTTCTTATCAATTTTACACTTTGTAATTCCAAATCAACCTCATTTTCTTTTGCTCACCCTCTACTTTCACTAAGCACCTAAACTCACTCACCCACCCACCCACCAACAAAATGGTTATGTTGGTAGTGCTATACATTTAAGCACTAATAAGATAGAGTTGGCATGATGGTCGTCCTCTTTCTAATGCCATAGATGTCACATCCTTTGGGAAAGTTGGTTCAAAGTGGTTGCAAACTTGTTATCCTTCTCATAAGTTCCTTCTCCCATCCCAACACTTTCTTTCACTTCCTGGCATGTGATTGTAGGGTTTGGTGACCTATCAATTCACACAAACATCTTCTTCCAAAACCTTACAACCTACAAGATCACAATGTTTGCATGGGCTTGACACAATAATTGTAAATTGAGGAAGAAATTTTAATAGAAGGTTTCAGGCTATGTGTTTATTTGTTCATTTTTCATTTTTGTGATGTTGCTCAAGTGGTGATCAATTTTTTTTTGCCAAAAAATGACCATGAAAAAAAAAAAAAAAGGCAATAACCTCCCTAAAGGGGAAAAATATATTAAAAAGGAGGCTTTCACCACATGGAGATTTTTTTTAAAGCAACATCACTAGCCTAAGCACTCAATATAGACAAGTCTCACTAAATGAAAGCAATTCAAAATGTCACCTTGCAACATGGTGATGAGCGTGATGGTTACATTATTGAAAGCACAACGTTGTTGGCTATTATATTGCTCTGACACTTTGGAGTCATAACAATCATCTAAATTTCCAAAAGTTTATCATCTTATGCTTAGAAGTCACTAAGGGTGTAGACCTAATGGGTTCCCATTTTTGAAGGATGTACAATTGTACAAAAAGATGGTGTGATGAAAAGATGAAGGATGAAACCCTATTTGAATGGAGTAGTAGAATCAACCACCAAAAGCACAATACAACAAGGCTTTCGGCAAATGATGAAGATGGAAGGTGTCCATACGGTTTGCTATTGTTGTTTTTGCTCTATGTTTGTTTTTTTGCAGGTCATGAGTGTGGCGTCTTAATTAGTTGATGATGTTCATTATGTGTTTTGATGTTTCTTTGGTTCGACTTTCTATGGTATTGTTTTTGCACGAAGGCATTGATGGATGTCAATTGAGGACGATGAGTTGGCTTGGGAGATAAGGATCCAATTTTGGTAGTTAAAAGCTAAATATTCTTTTAGTTGATATTTTTTTTTTAGTTATGTTCTACTTGTTTGTTGTTTTTGGGGAGATCAAAGTTGCAAAAATGATAAAATGGGAAGAATTCCCATTATAAAAGAGTCTCACTTCTTCTAGGGCAATCTATTTCCACTACACATTTGGTTTAAAAAGAACGTTTGGATTTTAATGCAACTTGTACAGGTCAAAATCAAGGAAGTGATGAAAAATTTACATTACATTGTCTAAGGAAAAATACCCTTAGTTTTGGAACTCTGAAGTTGGGAATTGTTCTATGGGATCCGATGAATCATGGGCATTTCTCTATATCATCAAAATGTTTTTTGACTTTGTCAAATTCTTGAATTGATATTTGTAAAATTATGTGTTTAAGGAAAACTCTAGGAATTGAGGCCATAAGGATTGGGGATTTCAGGTTTGGAACTTTATTTTGTCATTAACCTTCGTAAATAATGCATTTTCTTAAATTGTGAGTGTGTAATAAGTATTTGCTTTGGTGTCCATGAGAATTGAAAGATTTATGGTTGCGGAAAAACTTCACCATAATTTATCACTAATTGACCAATGGGCTCAAAGAGAAAGAAATCAAAACAATCTAATCCACGATGACCTATAGAATAGATCATGGTGTTTGGAGAACCAATTATAGGACATGTAGTTTGTAACATTGTTGTGAATTGCAAAAATCTATTGCTGGTTGATATGATTTCATATCATCCATTTATTGTGTAGACCAGGTAGGAAATGTATGATACCTTTTTTTTGGTTACAATGGTTAGTTGCCAATGGCCAAAGGTTGGGGCAATGAAAGCTTATTACTTGAAATTGATTATTCACTCGGTCAAGAGTTAACAAGAAAAACTTATGAGTGAATTGTAACCTCCAAGTTGTAATGTTAAAGATTACAATTTGATGTGCACATTTTACTATTCACAAGTCTTCTAGTTTTGGTGGTCTTTTTTGTTTTTTTAACTTGTTGTTATATGCGATTAGTGAGCATAATTTTCATGGAATTATTGGCCGTTTGTTTTTATTATCCTCACTAGTTTAATGACCATTACTTTCTAAGTTCCAACTTAATGAATATGTTTTCTTTCCTTTTTAAAACATTACTAATTTATCAACTTGCAAAACACATTATGCTACAATGCATAGGATCTTTAATGATTGGGGTTCAATCCCCCAATAATGTGATTTAATGAAGATTTGAAGTTTTTTAGCAATGTGCCATGTAAGCTATAATGACAATTTCATTATTGACTAATTATTTATCATTAATTTTAAATGGAACCCTAGATAATGTTCATGAAAAAAAGTTATTCACACCCCTCATATGTTGCCAATAATATTGATAAAGTTGAAAATCCTTTTTACCAAACTGCTAAAAAAATGGTTGCATAATTTCCTTCACAACTTGGGCATATTCACAAAATTTGTAATCCTTTTTTACTCAAGGTGGAAAATTTTACAATTTTTCAAAAAAGAAAAAAAGCTTAATGATGATTTAGCCAAATTTGTTATTATTCAAAATACGAAAATCTTAAACATTTTAAACCAGTGATTTGATTAAACAATTTACTTGTAGATGAAATGTGATATGTGAAAACCCAAGGCTACAACTAGATAAAATCAACCTTCAAAAGGAAATGTTACTTATATTGTGGGGAAAATGCATTGTTTAGTCACATTAAGTATGTTTTAGTTTTTTTTCCTTGTTGGATGTTCATCAAACGGTTTATTATATATAATGGGGAGGATTAATATTTAGTTATGTGTCCCATTTATAACAATTTTACAAGCATTGATTGAGTGGAAAAAATTTAGCCTTTTCCTTTTTTGTCATTTGCATTGCAACTTTTCAATTTCAAAACAATGTTATCTAAAACATAACTTGGTGCCATATGGCATTCATGTGAAACAAATCATGAATGCAAAACTCTATGTTAACCATGAGTTTACAAAGGAAAGAAAGGTAAGGTGAAATCTATTTGTTCATGGTCAAATGAGTTCCACCCTATGTATGTATTCCACCCCTTGTGTGCATGATGGTGAAACTTTATGTTTGTGAATTCTGATTTTGTGAAGCTTGATAAGACTTTGGGGGTTCAAATGTAAACCTTGGCCCTAAGTTTTTTTTACATAAATGTGGGGATGTGAACTTGAGCTTAAAAACATAACCTTGCGCAAAGTTTTTATTGAACATATTTCTCCAAAAGGTGCAAAAGTTTTTTTTGACGAATGATGATTCACTAATACAAAAGTGAGGTGCAATTCATTAATTTAAATCACTATAGGACCTTAAAAATGAAACAGGTTCACACAACCTTAATCATTTCACCTTGGTTAAAATTATTATGTAATCATCATTTTTCACTATTAGTTGACAAAACTAACTATTAATTAAAGTAATTCATTTCAATAAATAATTTTTAAAATGTTGTCATTTTAAATACCCCAAGGTATACCTTACATTATTCTAAGTTATTCCATCTTAAGTTATTCTTGATTATTTTAAGGTATTTCAACTTAAGTTATTTTAGGTTATTATAGACTATACTAAGTTATTCCACCCTAGGTTATTTGACACTAGGTTATTTAAACACACATCAAATATAAACATTGGTTGTGTTCTGGCATTGCTCGCTTTTCATTACACTTAACTACAACCATGAACCCCAAACATTATTATTGCTTTAAACACACATTGTTACAAAGAGAAGAAACTTAAGAAAGATACACAAATTACAACATGGTTCGAAGCAAATCTAAGCAATAAACCTTAGATCAACATTTTTTTGTGGTAAAATTTCACATTTGTGTGAGCTCAAAAATCCTTAAATGACACCCATAAAAAAAGCTCGTAGTAATGATTTCACCAAAAAATGATCATTAAACATTAATTTTTCGCCTAATTTTCTATGAACACCTAGGATCTATCGTTAATAAAAGCGACAATGCAAATTCTATGTTGCTAGTTAGGGCATAACAAGGGGAGGGGTTCATGTACTTGAATGTTATGTGGAACCTAGTTCAAGTATTTGAGTGTTATGTGGAAAAAAAAATATGTAGAACACCCATTTACAAGCCTAGGTCTTTGACAAATACAAAGCTTGAGTCTAGCCCAAAGAAATTGGTGAAGTTACATAGGGACTTGAAGGCCCATGAGTGTATTGACTCTAGTGGTGGGGAAATCAAAGGGGGGGGGGGGGTGTGTTAAATAAGGACTTGTGAACTTGCGAGTGCATTGAATCCGGTGGTAGGGAAAATTGATGAAGTTACATAAGGACTTGTGGCCCCGCGAGTGTGTTGAATCTGGTGGTGGGGAAATTGACAAGGTTACATAGGGATTTGCGGGCCCGTGAATGTGTTGAATTCAATGGTGAGGAAATTGACAAGGGTACATAGGGACTTGCGAGCTTGCAAGTGCAATTACATAGGAATTTATGGGTCTACGAGTGCATTGAATCCAGTGGTAGGGCAAGTGGTGGGGTTACTTAAGGACTTGCAAGCTCACGTGCAGTTACACAAGGACTTGTGGGCTTATGAATGTGTTGAATTCAATGCCAAGGAAATCATTGGGGTTATTTAAGGACTTGCAACCCTACAAATGTAATTACATAAGGACTTGTGGGCCCACAAATGTGGTTACATAAGAACTTGTGGGCCCATAAGTGCATTGAATCTAGTGGTGAGGAAATTGATAGGCTTACATAGGGATTTGTAAGCTTGTAGTTTTAAATTGAGTAGCCAATATTTCAACCAAAGATGCGTGTGTGGCTAGTTTCCCATCTTTAATGAAAATTGTGTAACCAATATTTCTACCATAGATGCATGTGTCTACCTAGTTTTTCAACTTTAATCAAAATTGTGTATTTAAGATTCACATTAGACATGGAATTGTAAGCTAATATTTCACTTTGAACAACTACTTGATTGCATTTTACCTTCATCCAATGAAACAAGTAGTAGCCACCTTTCGTTGACATGTTATGGCATGGAATCACCATAAGAATATCCAACAACCAATTATTATAGCCTGCCAATTGCTCATACCCAAGTAGCTAATGCCACCTCAACCATACCTAAGGCAGGTTGGGGAGGCTAATTGAGCTACCTTGGAAAAACCAAAAAGAAAAAACCTTGCCCAATGTTAGAAAGTTATAATGCTTGAAAAGGGAGATTTTAGATTTTTTTTATTATCTTATGTTATTTTAGGGTATTTTACCTTAGGTTAATCTATTATATTTAAAATTATGTTAACTTTTATATGTTATGTTATTTTAAGATATTATACCTTAAGGTACAATTACTTATAATAATATAAATTAGAATAACCTAAAGTATAACCTAAAATAGTTTAGTGTAACTTAATAGCCTAGGGTATAACCTAAGATGGAATAGCCTAAAATAATTAAGAATAGCTTAGGAATAGCCTAGAATAGCCAAAAATGGTTTCAAATATAATAAACAATAATTTATTTTTTTTAAAACCTAGATTAGTTTAGGGTGAAATAACCTAAAATAACCAATAATAACATGGGGTTGAATAACCATTAATAGCTATAATGGAATAACCTATAAATAAGCAAGAATAATCTAAAACAAAATAGTCTAAAACGGTCAAAAATAACCAAGAATAACCTTTGATACAATAGCCAATAATAGTTCACATAAAAAAACATAAAATAATCGAGAATAATTTACAAGAACCTATGATGGAATACCTTAAAATAACCTATGTATTGTAAGTTAAGAATAATCTATGGTATTATAAATATAACATAAGGTAACATACATTATCTTTAAAACGGCTTAAGACTAGCTTACAAACTTGGCCCATGGTACCTTACACAAAATTTAAGATAATTTACACTAGTTTAAGAATAGTTTGCGAAAGATACTTAAATAGATTTTTAAAAAACTTAATAATATGCAATGACAAAATACATCACTTATTTAAATAATGAATCAATGGTTAAGGACTTGTTCCTTAAGCATAGATATGAAAAGAGTTAAAGGGTTTAAACTTTCATACTTGCACCTTAAGTTTAAACTACATTAATTAGGTTCCTAGCTTAAATTAGGTTGCCTCGATTAACCTACGCAACAACAAACACCTACGCAAACATGATTATAAGGATAATTTTATTAATCAATAGAACTGAACTGAAAATTTAACTACAATGTGTTCCATGATCTACTTCCCAATTATGTTAGCCAATCTATATTACTTATAAAGAGACGTAGTTTGTTTGTGCATCTATCTGTCTGAGTCCTGAAACCCAGGTCTTGAAATTGAGGTTTCGGGACCTCGACGGACATGGTTTTTTTTTTTTTTTTTGTTTTTTCCGCCCTAAATTGCTGTCGTCGACGGACATGGTTTTTTCTTTTTTTTTTCACCCTAAACTGTCGTCATCGACGGACAGGGTTTTTGTTTTTTTGTTTTTTTTGTTTTTTCACCCTAAACTACTGTCTGTTTGTCTGTCCGTGCCTCCAGGTGCCGATCTTGGTTTTAGGACCTTGACGAATGGACAGGACCTCCACGGATGGACATGATCAGGTCCTGAAATCGAGCTCCAGGTCTTGAAACCGAGGTGTACAAACGGACAAGTTTTTTTTTTTTTTTTTTCCCGCCCTAAATTGCCATCGTCGATGTTGCCGGAAATCTCCAAGCTCTCGCCTACAGATGGACAGGGTTTTTTTTTTTCGCCCTAAACTGTCGTCATCCATCGATGCTGCCGGAAATCTCTAAGCTCCCGCCTACAAACGGACAAGGTTTTTTTTTTTTTTTCGCCCCAAATTGCCGTCGTCGATGCTGCCGGAATCTCCAAGCTCCCGCCTACAGACGGACACGTTTTTTTTTTGTTTTTTTTTTCGCCCTAAACTGCCATCGTCGATGCTGCCGGAAATCTCCAAGCTCCCGCCTATAGACGGACAGGTTTTTTTTTTTAATTTTTTTTTAAATTTATCTTTTCGCCCTAAACTGCCGTCGTCGATGCTGCCGAAAATCTCCAAGCTCCCGCCTACAGACGGACAAGTTTTTTTTTTTTCTTTTCTTTTCGCCCTAAACTGCCATCGTCGATGCTACCGGAAATCTCCAAGGTCCCGCCTACAAACGGACAGGTTTTTTTTTTTTTTTTTTTTTTCGGCGGGCTGGCCTTTTCCAGCGTAGTTTCGACAGAAACGAGGCTGGCCATCGACCGCGTCGTCATGTGCCTTAAGTTGCAAGTGAATTAATAAAGAAGATTTGTTGAAAAAAAGAAGAAGAAGGTATTAGGCTTCAAATTTTTAGGTTTTTTGGGGAATGGGTTTAGAGTGAAGGGGAAAAAAAAAAAAGGCAAGCACGGGCGGATTGTGTCCGACCATCACGGGCACCCACTAGTTTGAGTTTTAAAGCTCTGATCACACCTAGATCAATGTTAAATTTTTTGATAAGTTTTTGTCAATTGCCAAGCATCCACATGTAAACACCCCTTTTTTTGTGCAAAATTTTGCAATGTGACCTAAAAGGAAAATTTGAAACGGAAAATTCTATCATGTATTCTCTCTTGTTTTAGAAAAAGATAGAAATTGTTTTGCTATATTTCAACTAGGATTTTAGTTTGAGGGCAAGTTGTTTTGCCAATTTTTCACTCAGAAACCTGTTGCAATTTAATCCTAAAACCTTCTTGCGTTACTCACTCGTTATTTTATATCAGAGAATGGAAAATTTTAAAATTAAAAAAAAGTCTGCACCTAACTATAAAACTAACACCAATTCCTACATGGAATACAAAGTGGCACTAGAAAGTTAGTTAAGAAAGTCTAGTTAAGAAAGTTCTGAAACTCTGTTACATTCACTTCTTAATTGCTAATTGTTTTCA
This sequence comes from Sphagnum contortum, assembly GCA_963920785.1. Classification (NCBI taxonomy): domain Eukaryota; kingdom Viridiplantae; phylum Streptophyta; class Sphagnopsida; order Sphagnales; family Sphagnaceae; genus Sphagnum; species Sphagnum contortum. The sequence continues at coordinate 12,832,576 of OY987284.1, forward strand.
ATTTGAAAGCATTACGACATTTTTGTTTTCAAACACCACATATTATTTACTCTAGTGCTTACTTGATCTAAATAAGTACAACCAGCCCAAAAAAAAAAATCAACAAAGTCATGTGAAGAGTAATGTTGGTCAATTTTGGGTTTTGGGATGATTCTTGGACTAGTTCCAAGTTACACAATTCTAAAGTGTTCAACTCTGAAAATTTGATATGCCACCAGCTTAGAATTTCTTTCCATTAGGCTGTTGTGATCACAGATTTTGCCCCAACATAGTTTTTCATTACATTTGTTCCATCTAGTTTTGCTCGCAATCTGCGTCATAACTCCATATGTGAATGCACAGTTTTGTGATTTGTGAGTCAACCTATGAATCGTCATATGTTGACACACTTGCCATTCTTTGTTTTGGGATCATATATGATCCCATCGGTTCATGACAAACTTCATTACTTATGACGTGTTCCCAATGTTCCATACATTAATTACGAACAGATTTCCAGCCCAATTACAGCTCTGCAATGAAAGGAGCATGTCCATGCAAGAAACAGGGCGACATTTCAGTGGCTTTTCATTATGCTGCTGTGATCACATCACAGCATACTTGTCTGTAATTGTGATCACATCAGCCTAATGGAAAGGGATGTTGTTATCTTGCTAGAACGAGAACCAGACCATGGAATGAGATTCTCATTGGAACCTGAACCCACTCTGCTTGCAAATGCAATTCAGGTTTGCTTACAAATGCAATTCAGGTTTTCTCCGTAAGCAAATACAGAGGTACTACTGTTTACAATTTTCAAGGTAAGCAGGTTTTCTTTTGAAAAGGTCTCCACAAGTTATTAGATACGTAGTGTTACTCTTAATCGATTGTACAGCATTGGTACTTACATTTATCTTTAATTCTCGGGATGTGTGTAATATGTGAAATCTGGTCTGGATTCCAGATCAAACCCGATCTGAAATTTCTTTTGAAGAATCAGCAAGGGTTTGGTGATATGAACAACTAGACCTTTTTAACATAACCTGAATCCAGATGTGATGAAACCCTGCCAAACTTTATAGAAAGAAATCACCCAAGAAAGGGATAGAAAAAGAACAAGGGGCAAAGGACCCAAGTCCAGGCAAGCAAACAGCCCAAAAGAGGTGGGCCACAAGGAGGAAAGGGAACCACTAAGAACCGAACCCTCCACCAGACACATGAAAAAGCCTTAAGCTGGGAGACCAAGGCCCGCTTTTAACGCTGGAACTGGACCATTACAGCTTAAAGTGAACTAGCACCCACCAGTGCACCATAAAGGATGGATGATAACTAGTATGAATACACAGTTTTCTGTTGAGAGCCAAGTTGTAATGCCCTGTTGCCACAACATTACTCCGTGTAATGATCAATGTATGCCAATATGGTGGAGCCTCCTCCTGTGGTATGAGCCTGACTTGGACGGGGGCATTTCATGAACCAGAACACCCACCAATGGGGTTATTACGTAGATAGGCACTTACGAACAAATCAACCAGATGTTTGGCTAAAAGTTTTCTCCAAACTAATGAATGTTCATCAACCACAAAAAGAATATTTCTGATGGTACGATATAACCGAAAAACTTCAATCTAGCTCCAGGCAATCCAACAATGAATCTAAGGCGCGCACAGAACCTGACTGACTGTGAGGTACTTTGTGCGAGGCATTTCATCCCAGCAAGACACCCAAATCAATGTAGGACAACCAGACATCCAGTTGGCCACTCTAAAGAATTATGCTTTTGGGAAAAGTTCCAGAATTATGATTTTGTGCTTTGCTTTTAAGAACTCGAACTTATTTTCAAGAGTTTAGGTTTCAGATCTGGTTCTAGCAAAAGGCTGATTTGGTTTCACAGTCCAGTGCCTTTGTGCTGATTCCACCAAAACTGTGGTGGCCACTACTATCCAGGTCACTAGAACCTGAACGATCGGGTTTAACACTCTCATCAACCCAGGAATGGGCCAACACTGAAACAGACCCCAGAAATTACCAGGGCAATTCTGAAGGTTCATGACTGAGGTTCTTAAAAAATTCAACCAACTAGTTGCTATATAACAACACTTTTTCAACACTTTACAAGCTCCGGCTCTTTCATAAAGCTGCCAGTTCTTTAAAGTTCTCAAAACAGAGGGGACTGGCAGTTCTTTTACTCTGATTTTCTCCAAAAGGCTGGGCCTGGCAGTTCCCAGATTCTGAAATATTGTTGAAAACAGAAACCCACTGTCAATAACAAAATAAAATACCCCATACAACACTGGTCTATACAATCCATGTTCATGCAAAACATTTAACAGACCGACCCACCACAGTATTGATAGTCCACCCAATGGTTGGATCTTCACACGACCTGAACACAAATTAGACACACTGAAATTCTGCATCTGCTGGTACAATCAGATCTGGAATCTGAGTCTCAATTGTGCAGCTGTATCAAAAAAAGAAAGGAAAAAGATCCAATGACCTCCCCCACCCCTCTGCAGTGGGGGTCTGTTGGGTGGCAGATCTAGAGGTGTTAGAAGGGTGGGGACTACTCCCATTTTTTAGGCTTTTGATTGATCCTCTTTTGGTGGTTTGAAATGGTCACTTTTGTGCTCCTTTGCATAAAGAGTTCGGATCTTTGTGAATTCACTAAAAATGTATCAAAACTTGTTCTTGTTCTTCTTTTGTTCTGCATTTGACACCTAAACTTCTTTTCCTTCTTCTCCTTTCTTATCTGCCACTTAGCCAGAACAACCAGTAGCAGCTATGGAGTGTTTGGTACAAAGACTCCAAAAGGGGGGAAGGGATCAAGAGGTACTAAGAGGTTTGGAGTCAACTCTTTGGTATGGAATACCAGGTTTCTGGGGCAAATTTGCCAAATTGTATTCTACTTTATCTCCAGTTCCGATCGCAAAGTCCCCATTGCTAAGTCACCAAGTCCACATTGCTAAGTTGTTGAGTTCACTTTGCTAAGTCACCAAGTCCAAATTGCTATGTTGTTGAGTTCACATTGCCAGGTTGCCAACTCCACATCAACCGAGTCCACATTGCCAACTTGCCAAGTCCTCTTCATCCTGTGAACTGCCCAAATTTTCTTCTGACCAATTTTTTTTTAGTCTATGGGCTGCCCAATGTCTGCAAGATGAAATGGACTTGGCAAGTTTGGGAATGTGAACTTGGTCACATAGCAATGTGAACATGGCGAAATAGTGATGTGGATGTGAACTTGGTGGCTTAGAAAAATGGTAGAAAATTTGCCTTCCTTTGGCCATCACAAAGTGACCATTCTGAAGCCCTTCCTTAATAATCTTACCCTTGGCCCAACCAATAACTTACATCCCTCAAGTTGACTGTGTTTTGAATGGGATCCACTTAAAGATCACTCTAACATCATAATATCCAAGCACACGCACAGAGTGTGAGGTTTGTCCTATGAAATTCAGCTTCATAGGTGTAGTAGGGCATGGCCCATGCCTAATTCAGTCCCACGATTCCATGGATGAATGACACGGGGAGTAGCCCCCAGGCTTTCAGTCCCCAACAAGCCAAATTCTTGTATTGTACTCTCCCAGACATGCCGAAAAGAACAATCATTCCTTTGTTCCAAGTGGCTATCAGCCCGCAACTTGCAAAATTGTTGTATTGCACCCTCCCACACATGTTGAAAAGAACAATCATTCCTTTGTTCCAAGCGGCTTTCAGCCCGCAAGTTGTGCAATTGTTGTATTGTACCCTCACACACATGCTGAAAAGAAAAATCAGTCCTTTGTTCCAAGAGGCTTTCAGCCCGCAACTTGTGAAATTGTTGTCTTGTACCTCCCACATATGCCAAAAAGAAAAATCATTCTGTTGTTCCAAGATGGTTAATAGACACAAGGACTATCCAAGTCCAATCCCCCACAATGTTGTAGAATTGTTGTGGTGGGCAAGCATACTTACTTTCTTGGGATTAACAAAAAGGAGAAAGCATAAAGTATCAAATAGGTGTAACAAGTTCATCATCAACATGTACAACTAGAAAAGGTTTTTTCAAAAGTTTGTTGTGCATATCAATATTGATGTTTACAAGTATCATTATCATCACACTCACAACACATAACGCACTAACACCTTGAATGGTACATCACATGGGATTTTTATTTCAAAATTAAATATCTTGAATTGCGTTCACACTCGAATGGATTCAAAACTAACTAACTAACCTAACCAACCCAACTTAGCCTAATTACAACCTAATTGGATAGCTAAGCTAAAACTCTTGACAAATTATTTAATGTGTCTAATTTTGTTATCAAAGTCCTATATTTGTTCCTGAAGTTAAATTCCTTTTAAACAATGGACTTGAATAAGGATTTGTTTTATTTTTTCATATAAAAATTTTTGGCAAGATTTTTCAAATTTTCAGTAAAAGTAGCAAATTTTACACTAGAAAAAAAGAAATTTCTCAATTTTTTGTGGAGAAAAAGAGACATTTTTGTGTAGGAAAAAAAAGAAACCTTGGACTTGAGGTGTGTTGTACATTTTCTTTGAATGGAATAAAATAATGGTTCAAATTGAAGGAGAGCACTTCAGCATGTAATCATCTTCTTTCACAACCAACTTCATGTACAAAAATTGTGTAGAAAATGATCTAAGATTTTGGGTTACTTTATGTTCCTTTTTCATGCAATGATAGATCCATTGAATCCTTGAAGGAGGTAGGAACCCTCAGGATCTAGTATCAGACTATGTTCAGAAAAGAATGAGCCAATTTCTTTGAAAGTTTGTGAGCAAATTCAATGGAGGCACAAAAAAATTGGTGTACTTTTTTCTTGATTACTGAGCGTGCTGAGTTATGGGCACAAACTATTTGTGTGCCTGGTGACTTGTGAGGTGCCTCCAATGAATTTGGTCGAGCCTAGTAGGGGTGAGCTCAAATTTACAAATGGGCACAAAATTGCCTATACTCCACAGACTCCACTTTTGCAAGTTGGATGTGAACCTGCACTAGTTTAGATTTCAGATCTTAAGCTTTTATGGGTTTTTGAATTTTGATTCCATGAAAACAAAATGTTTTGTAACATCAATAAAACTGTTACTATATAATTGACTGACTATATATACTACTGCTTCTTTGATTTCCACAGATTCCATGATTCTGTTTGTTTGATGTTTTTCCACTGCTGAGTGGGTGAGTGTTACCAGCAACTTCTGCTTTTCAGTGGCTTCTGCTACCAAAAAAACCAACTGCAGAGACAGTTACATGCACCAACATTCTGGCAGCTGAATCAGCGTGTACTTAGATACTGAAATCAAGTTACAGTAAGTATGGGGCCCCCAAGGGAAAAGCATCACCACCTATGCTTATATTAAGGCATTGGGGTTGTAACTTCAAAACAATCTTCAGATGGTTTACAATAGGAATTTTGTGTTGTGATCAGGTTGGATCAGCATATGGACTACAACCTGATGCGTATACAATACTGGTATGAACACTGATACTGACAAACATAGCAGTCGGGTATGACCTAAGGCAATACCAGCCCTATACCAGTACTGGTCTGGTCGGGAGACCTAAGGTAATATCACGTATATACCTGCCCTTATACCCACACCAACATTATGTGTATACCTGCCTCATACCAGGCAATATTCAGCCTTGGACCCAATACTAGTACCAGACTTGGATGAGAGTTTCCAAAGGGACCCAATACCAAGACCAGGCTGGTCCAATCATTTTTTAAATCCCCAATGCCAGGACGAGACGTATATGTTCAAATGTCTATACCAGTGTTGGGTGGGTATTTGAATATACCAGCCAGTACTGGTATTGAATCTTTCTTAAAATTTGGTACCAGCATCTTACTGGTATCGGTTCTTTTTCTAAACTTTCATACCAGCCTAGTCCTCGTGTGGTGTTAGGGTTCAAGGCTGAAATTTGGCTGGTATGCAACCTGGGATTGAGATCAATTTAGCCCTGTTATTAAACTGACATTACCTCAAATCGCTACCAGGCAAGTTCTGGTATTGTCTGTTATAGACTGGTATTGCCTCAGGTCATACCAGTCTGGCCGGTTCTTTCATACCGGGACTGGTAGCAGTCTACAATATTGGTTGTGACTTGCGGAGTGAGTGAGATTATTGATAATAGTCATCTGAACACTAGACCACTCTAATGGAATCTGTGATTTGGATAAAATGTGAGTAGTCTGTCAGAGCTGGCGTCAGAGCTGCTGTCGTCACCCAGCATTAACATATAATTTCTGGAATACGCCAAATAAGATAAATGCATGCAATTTTCAACTTGTGGAACTCTGCAAGAAGTCATATAGGGGTTTAGCACTGTTTAGCACATGAGAGAGAGAGAGAGAGAGAGCCAGGGTAGCACCTTTGTCAACAAAGTTGCAATTTCTGTACTTGAGATAAGTGTAAACAGTCAGAGCTGATTGAGGTGATACAGCACGCAATCTATCCCAATACCCAGGCATGATATAAGCAACAACTTGACAATTTCGGGAATTTGTGCATTAAGAGTCGTACGAGACTGGGCAAGCACATGAGACACACAGACGACACTCTAGTCATGAGGTCAAGTTATGGACCTCGTCCCTTAGCACACTCTCATGCTGATTACAATGGCCAGCATGAACCCCCACCAGCGCACCAGTTGGGAATTCTGTCCACTGGATGGGGTGGGATTTCTCATCTACTAGTTGAATGTGCGTTGACCTTGGTGTGATGCATTATGGGTACTTGGAAGAAAGAAAGGGGAATTTTGTCTAAGAACAAGGGGAAATTAAAAGAATTCTTCAAAAGAATACAGAAAAACTATGTTAATACCTACTTTATTTATTCCACCTATAACAAAAAGGACATAATCAAAAAGTATGAGGGATAGAAAAGGTAGAGCGTATACATTCATGGGAACCCATGACAGACAAGAAGAAAAGTCAAAAGCAAGCTAATATAAAGCGGAATTTAAGAAGAAAAATGAGGGAAGATCTTTGGAATGCTGAATTATGGGTTAAGCATTCTGATACTTACAATCAATGGAAAGAATTAGGCATTTTGGGTAATGAGACAAAAGATTAGCTCCAAGAACCATTGCTTTAGGAAGCATCTGTATTGGCTACACAAACAGCAGTTGAAGGAGTGCAATCTATTACAAGTGACACTGATGCGTAGTCCACAACATCAACTACACTTGAAGAACACAACAAAGCTAAAACATCAACAACATAGGAGAGAAAAGTTCAATCTTGGTCGGAAACTTTCATACTTGAACAGAAACCTACCAAAATAGGAGTGCAATCCTTGTAATCAATATAAGGGTTTCTCATTCCAACCAAATATCTATGAACAAACTTATTCAATACTAAAGTCAAAAAAGAATCAATTCCACATAAGGATAGCAGTGCAGCACTGAAAATAATCAATACGGTAAGAAATCCATTGTTTGAAACAATTGAACAACAACCACTATAATCAACAAAACAAACATTTGTTGTAAAACAAACCAAATTATTTCCCCAATTCACAGCAACTATCATATCTATGCCTCTAGCAATGGCAGTAATAGCATCAAATGTATTGCGAATACCATTACCCAAGTTCCATGATGGTGATGATGCAATAACTCATATTGGAAAACTACCCAAGGTATGTGTAACAAATGGCAAGGATACCAATACACATAAATTATAGTATTTTCCTACAACATTATGAGGGAAAAATATAAGTTGGTTCATTCATTATGAGATAACAAACCCTATTGCAACTTGGGGCAAAGGTTCAACGTGCATTTATTTCAAGATTCAATGATGTAAGCAACAAAAAACAAGCCATAGTAGCTTTGAAAGAGGTGAAATAATGGAAACATGAACTGGTGGAAGATTACTATGACAATTTTACAATTATGTGTTATTATACCACAACAACAAAATGATGTATATCCGAGAGAGACCTTCAGGGAAGGATTAAAAAAGAAGTTAAAACTAAACATGATTGAAATGCCTAGAACAATGATTGTCAAAGTAGCTAATTTGGCAAGGGAAATTGAAGAAACGATGCCTACCAAACACTGTCACTAACCATTGTCAAATAGTGAAGATTCAAATGACAAATTAACTAATGATGAGCAAAAAAAGGAAAGAAAGAAAAATTGCAAGGAGCAAAATGATGAATATCAACGAAGTGTGTTTTGTCAAAAATGCCATAATGAAGGTCATTTGACAAAAGAATGTAAACTTTTGCAAATAATTTGCAACATATGTGGAAGACAAGGGCACATGAAGCCAATGATGTCCATTGAAGGAACTAGGAGGGCAATATGTCAAAAAATATAGACTGGTCAATGTAGTACCTACAACTTGATGGACCAATCAAACGGGTTAAACAAGAACAAAATTTTTGGCAGTCAGATAATAATCCTAACTACAATAATCAAAGAAGGGACAACTAAGGAAGGTGAGATAATTGACAAGGAAGAAATCAAGGATGGCAAAATAATTGAGGGTATCGACAAGATTGAGATGGCCAGTCTAGCCAAAATGGGTATAACTGAAACAATTATAACCGAAATAATGGAAATTGGCAAGGAGGGGATATGAAATGGTTTTGCTATTGAAAAGAAGGACATGGAGGAATGTCTATCCACTATGAAAGCAACATTTTTAAAATGAAAATAAGAATTTTCAGCCTAATTGGGGTCAATATTGTTCTTGTGGGCCAATGTATACCCATTATACTAGCATTTGTAGCCACTTAAAGTTCACGAGTGAAGGAACCTCTTGAAGAAAATACCATCAACAAAAAGAAAGCCACAAAAAGGAAAAGGATGAAGTGGGATCAAGAGAAGGCAATGCATCAAGAACTTGTACGTGATTTACAACGAAAACAAGCCAAGATGGATGTTCCAACATAGTTATATCCAAATACTCCAAAGGACATTCAAAAATTAGCAATTGATACCGAAAAAAAACCAAAGTGAAATTGGGAAACTTTACCCTACCATGAGGAAAGTAAAAAGAAGGAATCATATAACAATATGATAGTGGAAACAACCAAGGTTATCAAGTAGTGGCTTGGTGTTAAAGAAAGCCCAATTGTTCATGAAGGGAAGTTTGAAGGAATGTTGGATGACCAAATTTATTATATGAAAATGGAGGTTAAATTGGGGCAATTGATCAAGATTTGCCCCCAATTACGAAAGATATTAACAAAAAAATTCTTGAGGATGCAAAAAAAACATGTACCAAATGTGTGTAAAGTTGGTACACACCACAAGAACAATTTTGAATGAAGTTATACCCATTGTACAAGTATCCATTGGGAACTATGAAATCATGGATGTTTTATTCAATGCCAAGTTTGGAATAAACATTATTTTGTTCATCTATAGAGGAAATTGGGCTTAAAGAAACCTCAGTCAATGCCACTCATGTTAAGAATGGAGATCAAAGAAAGGTACAACATTAAGGTTGATACGAAACCTCAAAATCAACTTAACAAGATGTACATTTAGAATATCGGTTATAGTATTGCAAATGGAAAATACTCCAAAAGCTTATTTTATGTTTAGGGAGGCCATGGCTAAAGTAAGCTAAAACTCATCTTGATTGGGGTAATAGTACATTAACAATCATTGTTGATACCAAAACAATGACATTGAATATAGAAAAAATAATAATGGTGCACCCTTCCCAAAGACCTTGTATTTTGGATGATGGTTATGATTGGGAAAGATGATTAACACATGGAGATGAGGAATGTTTATACCATGTTGTACCAAAGTTGTGGCCTATTGAAGAAGTAAATCCAAAAGAACTATAATTCCTACCCAAAATATATGTGGGAATGGCACAACCTGATGAGAATATTAATTATCTTTTCTAGTATTATCAACATGAACCTGAAGAAATGTTAATCATGGATGAATTTATAAACATAACGATAAAAAACAAACAAATCACAAGATAGACACTTACTACTAGCGAATAGTTAAGCAAATTAAATTTGGGCATTATTGAAAAACTTCACATTGTGCTCGTAAGTGCTACCCTACTTAAACAATTTCAAATGAAGGTTAAACAACTATTGACAAAGTTTAAAGATGTATTTGCATGGAGTTATAAAAATTAAAAGGAATTCCTAGATCAATTTGTGAACACAAAATTGAATTAACTATTGATGTTCATCCAATTAAACAATGTCCTTATCGAATGAACCCTAACTATGTTCAAATAATAAGAGTAGATTTTGATAAATTATTGAACACACAAATTATTTTTCCCATCGAAACTACCCAATGGTTATAAGTGCTAATAATTGTACCAAAGAAAAATGGGAAATTACGAATATGTGTGGAATATTGAAAATTGAATTCACAAACCAAGAAAGATCAATTTCCCTTACCTTTTTTGGATTCAATATTGGATGTTGTTGTTGGACACGAGATGTACTCCTTTATGGATGGGTATAATGGCTACAATCAAATCAAAATGGCAAAAGAAGTTAAAGAAAAAACATCATTTATTTCTGAACGGGGAGCATATGCCTATATTGTCACACCATTTGGATTATGCAATGCTCCAAATACTTTTCAAAAAGTAATTACTCAAACTTTTAAAAAGTAACTTAACGATTTCATGCAAATATTGTTTGACAATTTTAGTGTTTATGGCCAGGAGGAACATTTTGAAAATGGTATTCCTAAAAAGGAGTGGAAACACTTCACCATAAAGTCAAGACCATACACATTGTATGGAGAAAAATTGTATAAATTACGACCACATGGTATTCCTTAACAATGTCTTTCACTTACTTAAGCAAATGCCATCCTTACCAAACTCCACAAAGGACTGGCAAGAGGACATTATGGTATAAACACAACTATTAAAAAGATAGTAACATCAAGTTACTAGTGGCCAACCATTTAGCAAGATGTGACTAAATTATGTTACTCTTGTGATATCTATCAATGATTAACGCCTATACATAGAAGTGGCAAGGGCCCGTTACAACCAGTACTAGCTTTTGAACCATTTATGAAATGGGGATTGGATTACATGGGTCCAATTAAGCCTCCAACACACTATATTGGAAACCAATACATTTTAGTTGCCACAAATTATACAACAAAATGGGTTGAAGCGAAAACATTATGGGATAATACAGCAAGGAATCCTACTAAGTTCTTTCATGAGAATATAATTACCTGGTTCAATTACCTTGCACATTTGGTTAACGATCAAGGGAGCCATTTCATAAATAACTCAATTGAACTATTGGTGTAAGAATTTATGATTACACATCACAAATCCATCATTTTACTATCTTCAAGGAAATAGGCAAGCATAATCAACCAATAAAACATTAAAGTAAATATTGACCAAGTTAGTAAATGTTAATCAAAATGATTGGGATGCAATGTTGCCCATCACATTATGGGCCTATTAAATTACATATAAGGTTTCCCACACAACACACCCCATACAAACTAGTATATGGGTAATGCCATTATTACCTACTGAATTCATAGTTTCAACCAACCAAACACTCATTGAGAAATATGGAAGTTGCATTATTAGTTTGAATGGAAGACCATTATTCTATTGGATGAAAGAAGGGTGATTGCAAGAAAAAATATTGATTATATCCAGATACTATGAAAACATCAAAGAAATAATGAAAAACACTTAAAGGTATTTAAAGATGGAGATTTGGTGTTATGGCTTCCAAAAGATCCAAAAATTTAAAAAGGAATTTTTCCATGGACTAACCCATTTTGGGTAAAGAAAACTTTTGGTAATAATACAGTTCAATTGAACACATGAAGCAATGAGGATGTGGCATTGGTGAATGTCAATAAATTGAAAGCCTACCAAAATCCTACCGAATTAATTGTTATAGTTGCCATAGTTACAATAATTACTAAAAAACTAAAAAATAGTTTACCAAAGCAATTCATGGAGGAGCCAATCTTTGGGGATGGATCGAGATAGTTGGCAAAACTCTATGAAGGTTTTAATTCCAACAAGAAAACTAAAATGATACCACATAATTATTCAAAAAATGAACACCCTAGAAATCATAGCATACTAGTTGTAACAATTTCAAAAAAATGGATGAGGGCTAACAATGAAGAACAAAATAAAATGACAATTCATTATGACACAACCACAAAAAGAATCTCAAATACAAATATCAATATACCCATGAAGCAATTATGGCCGCCAATCTTGTATCTCATGCATCAAGCAAATAACAAATAAAATCGTATATAGTGACACTTCCAACAATTTGGGAATTTAATGCCAAAAGAAATAAAATGTTTGAATGTCGAATGAGCATGTAGCAAAAATAAAGTGGGAAAGTTTAAAGAGTGATTATTTATAGTACCAAAAAAGGCGAAAAGAGCAAAAAACATTTCTATAGCCATTCATAATGCAGAGAAGAAGGGGAATGCAAAAAGTGGACAAGAGCAACTAGTGTACACTCCTCATTAGAAAAACTTTGGTTGTCTTCAAATTCAAGACTAGAGTAGGAGACAGCACAAGCGGAGACACCCAACAATTCAAATCTTGACCGTAATATATATTTTTTTCCACCCTCATTTGAGTGTTACAAACCACTAGGAGAAATTCAACATGTTGAGATGTTTTTACAACCCACAAACTTTTGAGTGTTTAGTTTTTTTTTTTTTTTTAAATATCAATGAAGAGTTGGAGCATAATTTCCTATGAGTCTGGAGATATTGGCATGCAAAGCAAAATGGAAACCTTGTAGAAAAAACAATAAAAGAAAAAGTAGAAATTGAGAAGTTGATACGTCATTTAGGTCTTGACTATTTCTTTGTAGGAGTGATCAAATAGCCAATGCGTCTACCTATTGTGAGAATAATTGTTGTATTGTGGAACAAGGAGTTCAATTCTTACAAGGAGCAGCCCCTAGAGTCAACAATGGTGAAACACAAACTTGAAGTTGGGTCAATTTCTAGAGCCAAGAGGATGAAGTTTAAAACAAAGGATATAGATGTGGAAATTCAACCCATGTTATTGGATCAAATTCATTTCCTAGCACGTATGTACATTACAATTTGGGTGGCTAAGAAGGAGGAGCATGTTTGGATGGTCATAGCAAAGTTTGACGAATTCCACTAGTTTGATTGGAACATAATCGACCTCCCTACCATCAAGGATATCATTTGTAACTTTTGGGTTTCCAATGTGGGAAGCGTTTTGTATGGGAAATAGATCTCCTTGGATTTTGCTAACATCAATAAGATTTTCAAGCTACCAGTGAAGGGTATTGTTGTGCCTACAAGATAAGCATACAATGAAAAAAGTGGGTGGACTATTTTGAAGGGAGCAAAGATGAACATTATAAGCAAGATTTGGGTTATATTCTTGTGAAGGTTCACATTTTTGGGATGCAAATGCAACTAACAACATTAGCGGAGGTTGCAACATTCAGGCAAGGTAATCATTACATCTCTAGAACTTTGTTGTTTGTAGTAAACGTTACTGGAAAGAGACATAATCAATTGAGCTGAATGGTGTAAGGTTTGATTACATAAGGAGATAATTGTAGTTCAGAGGAAGGCAAGAAAAGTAGGGAATAGTTTAGTTGAACTTGCTCTTACCCTAGTGGCAAAGTATTATACTATGCTCGACTCCATGGAGGAGGATGAAAAGGAACTAATCACACATCTTCAATGCCCAAAGAAGAAAAGAAAAAAGACACTTCAGGTGCCACCAATTCCATCAATAGGCGTGAACTTGATTGCAACATCATCATAAGAGGAATTTCCACTTGAAGAAAGGGAAGTTGTGCGAAAACAAGCTTATCCCAAAATAAAAGTAGTGTAGGAAGAAGGTATTCTTCAAAAACATAGGCAGGAAGATGAACAAATGCAAGACATGGATACCTTCCAAATGGACACATTACATGAGGACGCATCACATGAAGAGGTTGTTGTAATTGCAAACAAGCTCAAAATCAAAGAGGCTCCACCAAATTTGGTAAGCAACTAAAGTGAAGTTCAACCATATTTGGAAAAAACAATTGTAACCCAACCAACATCAACACTTGTCATCATTAATGAACAAGCAGATGTTACAAATCAACAAAATTTAACAGGCATGTTTATTGGGTATGGAATACAAAGGCTTGTTGGTGAAGCCAAGATGCATCTTATTCAACCAAGTGATAATAAATTTGGTTCTTTTTTTGCACTTGGATTTTATAGTGAGAAAACCAAAGTGGAATATTCATCAGAGCATGAAAATTCCATGGAAACATAATTGGTGGAATTAGTCCACGCATCAGCTAACAAGGCGAAGGATGTAAACCAATCCTATGTGAGAAGAATTCGATAGCTCTTATTGCAATTGGAACGTTTACAAGGTGTAATAATGTTTGAATGAAAGTGAACTAAATATCAAATTGATCCCCTTGAATTTTTGAAACCCACAAGAAATAATGGAAAAAAAATAATGTAGATCTTTTTATTGCTCAAAGGCAATTGGATAAAAAACTCCATGAAACTCAACAAAAACTGGAGAAGACCTAGAAGAGAAAGAAACAAGAACTTTGATGGTTCTACAACAAAACTTTGTAATTGTAGAAGGTACATTCACTCGAGTGGTGGAGGAGATGAAAAATGTTATAGTTTGACATGAAAAAATGTTGACTATAGCTTTAGTTATGCACAAGGAGGAAATGGACTCAACCACAAAATGTTTAAAAGGAACAAAACAGAAGTTATTGGAAGTGCAAAGTGAAAAAAAGGCTTGGCATGCCAAGTCTCTAAGCTTTGAAACAAAGGTACATCTATTCAAAAAACAAAAGCAAAGTATTATGCGAGTTAGCGAAACACATGAAAATACTCCTTTGGAGAAGATATAAGATCTAAAAAAACAAATCCAACTTACAACTACTAAAAAGAAAGTAAATAAAAAAAGGAAACAAAGCCTAAAAATGATGTTGAAATGGCTAAATGGAAGGCATTAACGTTGGAGTAGTTGGTTAAAGTGGCCCTCTATGATCAATTATTTGAAAATCAAGGTGAAAAGCTTTTAGTAGTTCCTACTGAAGCTTCATAGTCGATGATGCAATTGTATTACCAGAAGGAGCAAGACATGGTAATGGAGTTTAATGCAACACACGTGAATTTTTTAGAGCGAATGGAATTTGACAAAACAAACATAAAAGAAGAGGATCAAGATTAGGATACCATCCACAAAATTTCAATCTCGAAGTTTATTGAACATATTAAAAGGAAGAAGCAAACGAAAGGTGGCAAGAGTAGGGAGAAAAACCACAATGAAAGTGATAGTGTAAGGAAAGATAAGAAGTCAAAACAACCATCGAAGGATTCTCCACCACGACAACATTCCCCATTGATGAATCACTATCAAAATCACATACATTTTCCCATCTATAACGAGTGAACATGAATTATTCCTCAAACATTTTATGTAGAGGTGATGGGGCTAAAAACCTTATAGTTTGAGTGATATACTACATATTTTGAAGGAGTTGGAGTATACCCTATTGATTATTCCTCATCAAAAAGGGTATTATTTCATTTATTGCCTTTCGATAAAATTTGCTCCACCTATGCTCAATGCTCAAATCCTCATTAAAGATTTTGAACAAATGTGGAAAATACAAGACAAGGAGTTTCGTGATATTTGGCATACAATATTATGTGTGGCTATATCATTTTCAATGATAGCCGTGGTTATGGTGTGTTAGAATATCACAGGTTGTTTGGGTGCATATGCATTGCGATATTATTGCAAATTGGAGGTGGTGTGCAACAAATATCACCTGAAACATACCACGGTAATTAACCATAAACCCATTTTTGTTATGGCCAGAAGAAAACCTATATTAAACACCATTGAAAAGACGGTGAAGGAGGACTCCATGGGGACATGGCGATGGGCATAAAGGCTAGGAGATCTATTCAAGAGCTATGATTCAAGGATTTATTAAAGGAAATGATGATGTCGACCAATTAGCTAACGTTACATAATAAAGGGACCAAACCTACATGTGGCTTAAGCCCATCTTGGTAGGGGCCCAACAACATTACAAATTGTTATTTTTAGAATAGATCACTTGGTGAAGCAACTTTAGAAAAACCCCAAGAGTTTGACACCTTGAGGGTTCCAACAATGCCTACTCCATCCATTAGTCCTTAAGAAGGATAAGACATATTGAAAATTTCTTCCAAGAACAATGTTAGGTGAAAGTTTTGCAATAAAAGTCGATTTTGATGATGACATCGACGATTTCCTAACCCCAAGGTAGATGCAAGTTATTGAGGCTCAAAAGCGATAAGAGTCCCAATCCCAAAAGTTCATATAAATGGAAAAATTAACACTATAATGGGAAAAAATGTAAAAAACCAATGTTTAGTGGGCCTTATGTGGTGATTAATCAATTAATAAAATCCACATGAAAGGATGCCCATTTTCGGAGAAAAAAATCAATCCAATAAAAAATGACCAAGATTGGGACTTTTGAAAATATGGCCCAAATCTAGTCATTCAAAAATCCATAGTTATTTGTTTGTTAAAGTTTTTGTATTTTTTTTCAATTGATATTTTTTTCCATCATGTATCAATGTTGAGTCCCTATAAAAAATATTGAGATGAAATCATAACAAAAAATGCATTTGAATGCTAATGCAAAACCCAAATTATAGTCCATATGTCCATTTTAAAAGTCCATTACTATATGATTGGTGTATGTTTACTGAATTTTTCCCCTTAATAAATATTTTTATCTGAGTTAGCAAATTTAATCCATAAATATTTTTGTCAAATTGATGATTTTATAATGCATTTGTGGCATTTGAATAAAATACATTGTACAAAAAGTCCATAAGATCACAAAAAGTGAACCACCGTAGCTTGCATCTACCCCCCAGTTAACATCTCCCAATCCTGGCTAGTCACACCACACAAGGAATAGCCTACTTAGAAAATGATGACGTTGTGTGGACACTGAGGTCCTAAGGGGGGGGTAATGAACTAGGATTATGTAAAATTAATGCATGCTGAAACAAGAGTATTGAATAGTAGAAGAAGTCTTGAAAATAGGCTTACCGAAATTAGACATTCAGTCTATTAAACATGTGTAATTGTCCAACCAAATCAAGGTAAACACCCTACTGAGATTTGGCAGGGTAAAATTTGGTTATACCCTACTAAATTCAACTATTATTACTTTGACTTACCAAATCACTAGGTCTACTAATACAATGTAGGTTATAGTTATCTAAAGCTTTGAAGAGGTAAGAAGAAGAATGGAGATATAAGGGGCATAGGATAATCTTTTAGGCACCTGAAAAACTAGATTTGATCTTGTACAACCAACTATAGTTACCTCATAACAAGATTCAAGAAATTTTCACAGCCCACCAAGATGAATGTACATTAAACTAACACATGTTCACCAATGGAAGTTTATTTTCTTAAAAATGTCATAGAAACACCATTATAAAGGTATTCTCTATGGAAAATAATCTCCTATATCTCTTATATGGATTAATAACCCATGTTAAGGCCTTTTTCCATGAAATTCTTGTGATCATAAAATTTGCTTCAATTGCAACTTTTATTACATTTGTTCCATCTAGTTGTGTTCATGTTCACCTCACAACTCTATTGATCAAGCATTGACCAAATGCAAAGTTGTGATAGCTTCACCACTTCAAATCAAACTATGAATCATCATACATCAACATTTATCATTTTCGAAACAAGAACTTGTATTGCACTAAAATTCCCCAACATTGCTAACATTGATTATTTATAAATTTTCAACCTAGTTGTAATTCTCCAATGGAAAAATCTTAACCATGCAACAAGAAACAACGCCCTTAAATGCCTTTTTAGTAAGTTGATGTGAGCATAGTACGAAATAAAATATGTAATTGTGATGATGGTAGCCTCATGGAAAAGGACCATTATTATTTCCATCATTTTACCTATTTGGACTTGCCCAAAAACCACACAAAAACATGTAAAGCTTTGCATGTCCATGTATGGAAATAAACATGGTTTCAATTATCATAAAATGCTTATGAATTGAAGGCATGTTTGTTTCAATGATGAGCATGCATATAAGTAAACATGGCAATCATACAAAGTTGAAGGTGTACATTGTTAAATAAAATGTAGTTACATAAATTTTCATTTTTCATCCATAATGGATGTGTGTGTGACATCACAATCAAAACGCAGCCAAGGCTACGAAGGTAAAAATTATTTTCTAAGGACTACACATGACACATGTTTCTACATTGGATTATAACTTGGAATTATGTATTTTGGATATCACATTTAACATTGCATTTAATATATAAATACATTTTGAGCACAAATTGATTTTATTTCATGTATATTATGCATTCATGCCTTCTATCACAAATAAATAAACAACTTTTTTTAAAGCCATTTTTTAAAAATCCATAATGTTTAAGGTCAAAAGTGATTTTAAGCCAAATGTGCTCAATTGGGTTATAAAAACAGTTTTCATCAGTTCAAATCATTTTGCCTATCTAATCATCAATGTTAAAATACTCTTCAATATTCAAAATGAATGGTGCACATTTGGTAAAAAAAGGATGTTTGAATAAAACGAAGATTGTCCACTCTTGAAATTTGAATGCTTTGAACATGCAAAAACATTTTTGAATTGTGTTAACCTTGAGCATGTAAACTTTGCAATTAATGAAAAAACCTTTGAGATTGCCAAAAAAATTTGACAATCCAAACTATTATGCTTCCCTTGTGATTTTTCAAACATACAAAATTGCAATTTTAAGGAGTGTCCACTCATTGGGGTGGCGTTTTTTATTGTAATTTTACCCATTTGAAAGTATTTAAAAACTATTCCATGGACAATGAATTTTATGGGAACTTTATAGAAGAGTTCATGATTCAATTCACCAAATATGTATAAATAGATGTGGTGCAATTCATTACTCTTTGAACTTTGTTAACAAAAATCTAAAATACAACTATGTTATATACCATAATATTTCTTATCAATTTTCCATGTCTTAAGTAAGATTGTCTCTCCTAGCATCTTTAATAATAGTAATGTTTTTTACATTTTCACCAAAATTTAAATTTTTTTTTGGATTACCCTCTTCTTTCAATTTCTAGCATTTTCCTAACATTGCCCAACATCTCCTAGAGTTTTCTCATATTTTCTTGGCACCCTTGGAATTTTCTCAACATCCTTTGACATATTTTTAGCATTGTCATCATCCTTTGATGTCTCCCCATTGCTTTAAAAAAATTGCCAACCTCTTCAACATTTTCCAACACTACTCATTATCCTTTGGCATGTCTTTAATGTTGTTTGATGTCCCCGTTGTTCTTTTGTCATAAAACCAAAAATATCAACTTTTTTTCTTGACTTGATGGCTCCTCAATGTTGCCTAATGCCCCCATCATTTTCCAGCATCCCCTTATCACCGAAAATAGAAAAACAAAAATTCCAAATGTCCCTTGACATTGCCCATTATTCTCCAATTCGTCCTTGAACCTCAATGAGTCTTCAAACCTTTAAAAACCATGCCAAACCTAAAAATTACCAAGGATGCCCTATTCAAAATTTCCCTCAAGTCCTAAAGATGTCCCCAAAAAAGGGATATTAGCAACCCTATCCCTCACATATATGCACAAAATGCATGATAAGGTCATTACTATGGGATGACTATAACAAGTTATGAGTAATGTGTAATGTGTCCATGTGGAACTTGGATAAAAAGCATTGTCATAAGTCTAAAAAGAGAAGGGAACCCAAATAAAGGTGTAAAATACATAAGGTCCATGCTCTTATATATGTATGAATTTTATTTAGTTTTGAACACAATAAAAGAGGAAAATATGATTTGATGCAAGCTAACAAGGTCTTACAATGGCCTAATTTGTATGAACCAAATTAAAGACCCTTAATCTAAATAATGTGCCCCCAAAGGATTCATCACTTCACATAATCAAACTATATAATACAATTATGTGTAGAATCATCTTATCTTTGGTTTGCCTTTGTTGTCTAATGTTAAATTTTGAGTTATTCTTGAAGTCATCTATATATAGAGGACCAATATTCATCAAAACTCAATAGGAGACCCCCATGCTCTTTCTTTTGCTCCAACAAGCTCCTATCTTGTAATGCAACATTCAAACACACAAAAATGAACTGAACACACAACTTACCACAAAATTGGATTGAACACACACTTTTCCTACTCCAACAACTTCTCTTTCCCTTTCCAACCACACAAACACACAAAATTGAACTGAACACATACCTCTTTCTCCTTCTCCCACAACATAACAAACAAACAAACAAAAAACATTGCAACAACTCCAACAATCTCATTTCTCATACTAAATGATCCTACGATGTTGCAATGCCCTTGGACAGTCTAATAGGTTAGCTTTTTGGTTTTCCCATGCAATCAAATTCCTAAGGATGAGCCCAAGGATGATGATTCATTAGTATAGCCCCTTCTTGCACCACAAAAGGTCCTATTTCAAACCTCCTAGTGGTGTGCAAGTGAAACTCCAACTAGCCATGTGCTATTGATTCATAATGTCCACTCATAGTCTCCTGCAAAATATCTGGTTCTGGTAATATCAGAATTTTAAGAATTGAGTTTATATTTCATTGATGGAGGTCCATTTTCGTGTTTGTCTGGGTGGTGTAGTTGGTCATCACGCTAGTCTCACACACTAGAGGTCCCCGGTTCGAACCCGGGCTCAGACACGGAAATGAAGTCGCTAGTTTTACGGCACAAATTTCCTTTTGACAACGGTCTCAAACGGGTTTATGGTTTAGGGTTTTTAGTGATGGGATTGAAACCCTAAAGCACGCCACGGCAAGCAAGCAGCTCAATGCCGGAGAGAGAGTGGAAATACCTCGTAGAGGAATTGGTGACTTCTTCGTAGTGATGTCTGTCGAGGGGATGGTTTGTCTTGGTTTCTCCTCAAATGGGTTCGGTGTTGAAAGGTTTTCTACCACCACTTTCTTCAACACTTGGAGCTTTCGTACTTTTGTTGTTGGTTTCATCTCAAGATCTCCAGATCTGTTTTTCTTTTACTCGGGGACGTGAGAAAGAAGAGTTCAGGTCGGTAGAGAGATTACGGGGAGACAGAGTTTCTGTTGCTGTTTTTTGAGGTTTTTCTTACATTGAGGAGGAGTTTGGAAAGGATTGTGTCGAAAAAAGAAAGAGTGGGGTAGGGTGAGAAAGCGGAAAGACAGACACAGAGAGACATGGCGCCAGGTCCGGTGGTGAATGTGTACCCACTATCGAGCTACACTTTTGGGAGCAAGGAAGCAAAAATGGAGAAGGACACCTCCGTAGCTGATCGCCTCGCACGCATGAAGCAAAAGTAAAAGTATTCGCTTTTTTTCTCCCCTTCTTCTTCTTCTTCTTCTTTCTTTGTTTTTTTTTTTTTTGGGGGGGGGGGGGTGGGTTGGTATGCCCAGGGACGAAAAGTGTAGCTGGACTGAAAGCACATTTCTTCATCCTTCTGAACCTGACCTGCAATGCTTTGATCTAGGACAAAATGGTGATACTGGTTGTCTTAGGCAATCTCCACCAATGTTTTTTCTTCATTGGCAGCAGATCGTAACCATTCTGCTTCTTCACAAGTTCGAAGCTTCTAAAGAATTAACATTAGCTAGTCATGTTGAAATATCAGTCGAGGACCCAACATCCTTCTGGACCACCATGGAAGTTGACAAAATGTATCACACGCTCAATGTATAGAGGAGTACCTGATGCACCATGTGTTCCAGAATGTGGAAAGAAATCAAGTTCAGAATTGAGTTTCAGGTTCAGGAATCAGCCTTTCCTTTGGGTTAAGCAGAAGATGATGGGCTGGCATTGCCAAGGCTTGCTCAAAGACCCAATATGCAATGCTTTAGGTTAGGGTTTAGTGGGAAATGAATGCCAGAGTTAAGGATATGATTTACCACCTCTTAACTACAAACAAAAGAGCAGAATGTAAGGAGAAGAACCAACTTCAATTTTCAGAATCTCTTTCATTGCATCTCAAGTTTTTCAGGTCCAGTCCTGCAATCATTTTATCCATTTTATGTGGCCTTGGTGCTGTGGAATGATTTGGCTCCTCTAAAACACAGATTTTGCCAAGTGTGAAGGAGGATCAACTACCATATTGCACCATCTATTGCGGTTAACCATTTGCAGTTTCTAGGGTTTAGAAGGCAATCTATACATCAGTCAATTGCAACTGATTTTTTTCTCCGCTCTCTGTTATTTGCAGCTACATGAAGGAAGGAATGCGCACAAGTGTTGAGGGGATTTTGTTGGTAAGGCGCTCTTTCCCCCACTCCCCCCTCAATGTCAGGATGTTGGGTTTAGAATTAGATGCAACTTGAGAGACAATTCTTTCTCCTTATGTGTGCATAAATGTTGTTTGGGTTGATGTCTGCTGTTGTCTATTGTGCAGGTACAGGAACACAATCATCCCCACATTTTGCTGCTGCAAATAGGGAATTCCTTTTTCAAGCTCCCAGGTGGGCGCCTAAAGACAGGTGAAAATGGTGAGACTTCTAACTCTTTCCTGCCAATGAAGCTCTTATATTTTTTATTCTGGTAACAAATGCTCGTACTGCCTGGAAAAGTGAGAACATTCATGTATGTGCAGAAATTGAAGGGCTAAAGCGAAAACTGACTAGCAAGCTTGCCCCAACAGCATCTTCTATTCAACCAGACTGGCAGGTTGTCAAAAAACTGAATTTATTTTTTTCCATAACATTGTCCTGACAGTTCAGAGTTGTGCAAATATCTGACCATGGAGATTGTGGAGAATGTTTATCTTTATATAAACTTGGCACTTACCTGCTAGTTTTGCAGGTTGGTGAGTGTGCAGCAATGTGGTGGCGTCCAAATTTTGAGACATTGTTGTATCCCTATTGTCCTCCCCACATCACCAAACCCAAGGTAATGTTGAAGTTTTTGGTTGTTCAAGTTCTGTCTTCATATTTCTGTAAATTCATGCAACAGAAGAAGCAGATTGTTTCTTGAGGTCTTTTGTTGAGAGACGCTTCAAACCAATAACATATTGACACTGCACCAGACTTGCATAGATGATATGAGTCCAGTGGATAATTTGGATCTGCTCTCCATCTTCAGTTATTGGATCTTCAGTCTTATGGATCATGTGTCTCCAGGAATGTAAGAAGCTATTTGTGGTCCATTTGTCCGAGAGGCAATATTTTGCTGTTCCCAAGAACTTGAAGCTACTTGCAGTTCCCTTGTTTGAACTGTACGATAATGTCCAGGTATTTCTTGGTCCCATCAGGGGCTTACTTGTTGAATTTGCACAATTTTTGGTGTTAATAGACTCTGATGTGATCTGCAAGAGAAAGGTTTACACACCTATGGTGTCTTTAATTTCTCTACTTGTGTAGATTCTCCTGTTGGTGAAAACATTTGAATAGCACAGAGATCTGTTTGTATCCACATCTGTTGCATGCAGCAAAGATTTTTATGAAGTTATGCTTCAAAACCCTCATGCAGGTTGTTGAGAAAACTTTGAAACTTAATGATATGCTTCATATGATTTGCATCTGAAAAATATTTTTGAAGATTGGTCCAAGTGCAGGTGTACAATCCAAATTTCACAATGATGAAAGTTCTCATTTGGGTGTGTTTCTTGCAGAGATATGGCCCTGTTATTTCAGCTATACCACAGCAGCTATCCAGGTTTAATTTCAATGCTATCAACAACTGATTTGGTGGAAACGAACAAAAGACAATGTTCAAAGAGTGAACTCTGACCACAAGTATTCACATATTAGCAATGGTTTGGTCAAGATGTGTTTATCTCATCTCAAGAGTCTTGAAACAATCATCCAGATTTATAAGGTGTCAGATTCTGTGGAAAGAGAGATGACCTTGTGAAGAGTTGTATAACCAACCCCATCTTGGGCACATGCATTAGCTCCTTGTTCAAGGTGTCTACCTAAACCCTCTTTGCTCTCGTGTTCTGGTCCGCATCATGCTACATCAGTATCATACACTGGATCATCAAATGAAGGGCAATGTATCTGCCATAATTCTGCTGTCTGTAATCCATGGGAGAGTCATTTCTTTGAAATGGCCTGTTCACAGTCAACTAGCTTACAAAACCTTGAGACAGATGGAATGGATACGGTGGTTGCCTACAAATACAAGAAACATCCATAGTTATTTGTAGCAAAGTTCACAAACTTTCTATAAGTTAGTTATAGGAATCATCATAAGGAAGAACTAATGAAAACTAAGCAGCAACTAAAAGGAAGATATAATAGAAACTAGGAAGCAACTAATGTGATTGTAACTAAAGTGTACAACCTTTGTGCTTAGAGTGTGCACACCATGGATTGCAAATTGCATCATATGAAAATTACGTAAGGAAAAATGTCTTTACGAATACATCCTCATTGTTGCTTCTAAGTGTTATGCCAGATGGTGGCAAAGTTTAGCCTCATAAAAGCCAACATTGAGAGTGTGTGGGGTGAAAGCACACTACAAGGGGGCTTTGGGGCACTTTTGGGTTTAATGTTATTGTGCATACAATATAATTTTTTCAAGAGTATGGTACATTTAATTTTGAGTATCAATTTTGGTTTTTGGGCCTTATAACTACTTTTTTACAAAATTAATGTTGTGTAATACTTTTTTAAAATAATTTTTAAAATTGTTATCTATATTGAAAGATCCATGAATATGTTTATAATGTACATTGACATAATAGGGCCATTCTCTTGTTTTGATTGCACTAACTTTAAAATTTCAATAGTCATGAAAACAATCAATTTTAATGAATTTTTAAAAATGGTCTATCTGGTTATCTTGTCATCTTCATGTGAACGTGATTATTTAACAACAATTCAATTTACCACAAATTTATAGCATTTTTATTGAAAAAAATCATTCTTTTTAATCACATGGTATCTAAACATGATTCAAACTATGGAAAATGACATGGTTAAATATATCTTCAACTTCCATAAAAATTAAAAATCATTTAAATTATTTTTGGAGTATATTTTTGTTTTTGAATACACTAGTACACTACATTTGTTTTCACAAATGTACTCCATTTTTCACTTTATAATTTTTATTTTTTTAATATCTTGCCTATGTTATATTCTAACATAATATGCAAAAATATTATGAAATTCTTTCAAAAGTTTAAAGTGAAATACACTCAAACATGCACATCCTTGGAAGGTAGTACAATGTGACACCTCAAAAGATAGTAATGTGTTCTAACCTTGTGTTCATCCTCAACGCTCTCAAAAACTTGAACAACCACAATTTCAACAACCTTCAAATATTCAAACATGTCAATTCATAAAACTCATGAAGCTTCAATGGTCTTCCAAAGTCAAGTCATTGAATTCAGAATATAAAAAAGTTTCATTGTCATCACTACATTTGCAAGCATTGTCATCTTAAACATGCATGTTTGATGGTCAAAATCAAAACAACACAATACATCTTCGTTCAACTTACTCGGTCCAAATCATTAATCAATCAATCAACCAAAAGCAATATTAATTTATTACAATGACCATGTGTTTAGAGAAAGTTTCCTCACAATCGTCTTGTAACCAATATTGTAAGTAAAAAATGCCAACAACATCCATGAGACGGTTGGCAAGAAACCTTGCAATTAGTTCCAAGATAAAAAAACTTGACAACATCTATGTAAAAATGAATAAGTCATTAAGGTCACACTAATACATAAATAAATGAAATTAAAATGAACATATATCAAGAAATAAACAAACTCAATAAGCAAAATTTTAAAGAATGTTACTTGTGCATGCCTTTTTAACTTTGGCAACAATATTATCAAACATGTCCTTGTTTACATGCACAAACTCTTTAAATGTTAGATTTAGATGTGTAACCCAAAAAGTGTACTAGTTTTAACATTGGAATGCAAGATGTTAACCATATGTGGTATTAAGGTCCACATCAAATGAACATTGTTAAAACTTCATAGAATCATGTGTACAATTAAACACATGTGTGAAGTCCTTGAAAGAATCTTGAGTAAAACAAATTGTTAAATCAACATACATGGAGTATAACTTCATCTAACAAGACTTAACAACATTTTTTTGAATTAACATACATGGAATATGGCTTCATCTAACAAGGTTTAATAGTTTTGTAACATAGTCACACACATAAACATCTTGACTTTGAACAAACTTAATGCAAGAATACATAGTAACTAACATAAGCAACAAACATGTGAGCCCTGGTACAACCATAACATCCCATAACTCACAATTAACAATAGAAAAATGAGGCACTATGTTCATCCATCTTTATTAAAAAGGTTATGTATTCCATCAAGACTTGTTTTGTTGGACTCAACATTGAAATCCAATGAATTTTTATGTTACAC
Organism: Sphagnum contortum; assembly: GCA_963920785.1. Classification (NCBI taxonomy): domain Eukaryota; kingdom Viridiplantae; phylum Streptophyta; class Sphagnopsida; order Sphagnales; family Sphagnaceae; genus Sphagnum; species Sphagnum contortum. The sequence goes on from OY987284.1 coordinate 12,859,026, forward strand.
AATATTTCGAACCTTTTGAAATTCATGAACTTGATAATCTTTGTGAACTTCAAGTTCTTTTGGGCTATGAATGAAATATGTGTAAAATGATGGTAGTAAACTTTCAATAATATTCACAATAGGAAAATGTGAAAAATCATGGACTAGTAAGTTGGTCCAATGGGCCACACAGTTTATGCCCCCTTCATGCAAAAATAGTTTTCTTTAATCTTTTGAGTGACATTGCTATAGACACCCTAGAAAACATAAGTGCTATCTAAACCAAATGATTCAAGTTTTATGTAAGTTGCCTTTAAACAAACCACCCTTCTTTTGTAAAGCATCCATTATGACATTGGTGAGATTCTTATTCATAGACCCATCAACATTTTGAACAAGTGAAAAAAGCATAATAGCAAGACCAATCATGCACGACGTATGCATGCAAAGAGATCCATGTTTGGTTATTAATTATTGTGACTTCATCACAAGATAAAGCCAAAAATCTCAATTTTTAAAACATCTTTGTTCCTCAAAATGACTTGGTCATGCATAAACTCAACTAAAACACAACCATTACTATTTGTCCAATGCTTATTGGGCATTAACAAAACTTTCCAAAACTAGGGGTTGAAAAGGTATTTGAACATTGGCCTCCCCAGTTGTAGTAAGTGAAAAATGGCAACCATATGTGTATATTTTCTACCCCTCTCCCCCTTTATGTCAATGGTCATCAATTCATGTATTGCATATTTGCTATGGCTTGCATACCATTTCTTGTTCTAGGGATGCTTGTAATGCTTGGTAATGAACCATGAACTTTTCTTTGCACAAAGAGTTTTGAGAACTTTGTTTGTCTTGTGCCTTCCATTGTGTTTGGTAAGTGTATCCAACTTGGAAGCAAGGATTTTGTCACACCCATTTATCACCAAAAAAATGTTGCACTTAACAACGTGAATTAATTTATCGCTACAAATGTTCATTTCTATCCATGGTAGTTTAGTTGCCCAACTATCTTGAAACTTACATTTCATTTCATCATTTTTTTTGGGACAATAGTTCTTCATCACTCTTTGAATAATCAATAGTAATAATGTCTTCGACATTATTTTCAACCTAAACATTTGGAAAAATTGGCAAACCCTTAAAACAAATAACTATCATTGTTAGATTAATTCTTTGAAAAAATGTTATGTTCCTTGTAAGTATGACAATCAACACAAAATCTTTAACACGCATTATGACTACCTTGAGAATAAAATTTTGAAGAAATGTTTTTCGTCATCACTTCAATCATTGGCTTCTTTGGGCACACAATCTTAATCTTTGTATTCAACTTTGTTTTCAACTCCCAAAATAGCAAATTCAAGTTCTTCAATTTCTAAATGACAACTTTTTGCAACAATATTGGGACCTTTTGGGACATTGGGAGACTGTGATGTTAATGCATTGTCCACCAAAATGGTGGTTACATTTTGATTCCCAAGGGCAAGGGGCACTTGACAAGAAGGCATGTCACCCACCATCTCCATCTCTAGACCACCACAACACAAAACCAATCAAGCTAGTTAAAAAATTCTAAAGCATGAAATATTCCTACAAATAACAAGGAAAAATTACAATCTAACAATGAACTTTTAGCTTAAATGTCCATTGTCAATTCCTTTGCCATCCATGATTACCCCTCTTTCACCGAATTATAAACAAGACAAAACATAAATTGATATTGATAATTATAAATTACAAACTACAACCATGATCCTACAACCAGTAAATCATTAATTAAATGATCACTAATAATATTCCCTACAAAGTAATGACAAGTAGCATTCTTGGATCTTTGTGTAGAAGGACTTGCAACAACATGGCATGCTTCTAAACTTTACCCAATGAAAATAATGATAGGTTCTACTATGCAAGGATAAAAAAAAGCTAAAAATTTATTTTCATTTTGTATCAAGTTACACAACCATTTTCTATTATTAAACCACACTTTAAATTTGAATAGACATCAAGGTGGCAAGCCTCGCCCCTAACTTGCAATTGATCATAATTAAAATGACAAAACAATGAAATAGAAACATATATATATATATATATATTTTTATTTTTATTTTTTTTATTTTTTTTGTGACCACCACCAATACCTATGAGAAGAAAAACGATAAACATTGACAACATATTCAAAATGTTTACAAAATGAAAGTGCCAAGATATTAAAGAACTAAAGCTAAGGCTATGAAAATAAGCAACATATGTTAATGTGTAACATAAACTAGTTGGTGAAAAAAAAATTGTCCTTCTTTTGATTAGGGGCTACATTTGATGTCCATTTAAGATAAATTTGATGAAAGTTTTTTTATTCATTATTTTTTTCATTTATAATTTTTTTCCCTCCTTGAACCATAGTGAAATTTAGTGATTTTTCACACTTAAAAAAACATTGGACATAACAATGGAATTGTCTAACTCAGTCACACCAATTCACCACCACCAATCCCTCCTTTTAAATGCATCTTGCATAGGACAACACAAATAAGTAAACCATTAATGCCCAAAATGTTAAGGTGGATCAATTTGGTCTACTTCTCAATGCATTTTTGAATTCTTTGACATTTAGGGGTTAACCTTTTGGAATTCCCACCAAAAGTACATAAAACAACACAAGGTGAGTAGAGTAGAGATGATCACAATCCAACAAAAACAAAGTCATGGAATGGAATAGGCAATTCATGCACAACAAAAGATGTGCGATTGCAAATTTGAGACATGGATTGTTATTCGAGACACAATTTCCACCAAAACAACATATCTTCTACTCTCATTTTGAAGTTGGCACCCCAAGTTTTGCCACGATTGGACATGCTCTAAAACCTCCTATGTACTTCCAACTCATACTATCCATCCATCCATTCATTCATTCATTCATTCATTCATCCATCCATCCATCCATTCATTCATCCATCCATCCATCCATTCATTCATTCATCCATCCATCCTGCAATGGTGCTTTGGTGGGTTCTTTTAGTACCATAATTGGCATCATGAAATCCACAATGTGTTTTATCCAAAGCTGATACTTCGTACCTGAAAAAGAGGGCACAGGATGGATTTGTGATGGCATATATGGTACAATCTTTTGGGGGTTTGAGTCTGGGATTGGATGTTTTTTAACTTATACTGCCGGACCGAGGACCCAGATGATGGTGCATGAAATGTGGGCACAACAATGAAAAGAGAGATGCTGACCAGACTCAGCATTGTAATAATAGTAAAAAAAATAAGCAGCTTTTTTTGTTTAAAAACTTTTCTGCAGAAATTTATTCAGTTGAACAACTTTTTAAAAATAGAGGGATATTAAAAATAATTATTTTATTTTATTTAATAAAAAATTAAAATTAGGGTTTTTTTTATTTTCATTCTTTGAAACTATTTAATAAAAATCCCTAGATTATTCTATTAGGTTCTAATACCTAGCTTTTTTTAGCCAAATTTATTGGTTAAATCTTCTTATGGATGATCACCAATTCAGCTACACCACAAAAGTGAGAAAGAAGGATAAAATAAAATAAAATCAAGACCTAATATATCAGTATTTGTTTTTGTGGCAAATTCCACAAGAGGACTTAGTCAAATTCAACCAACTTTCTTTAAAAAAAAGGAGAAAATAAATAAATAAATAAATAAATAAACGGGTTGAGACACCAGCAATTGAATTAAAAGAGTGAGTTCACTAATTCAATATAATGGCCCATTGTTGTGTATCACAAGGAATCTATTTATAGAGCATAGTAGATGCTATATAGGACCTGAGCCAGTTTGACAAAAAAAATAATAATAAATAAATAAATAAATTACATATATTTATATATTTATATATTTCAGAAATGTTAAAATTTCTCTAAACCATTTTTTTTTTAAAATTTGTGAACCAGATATTTTTCCCAAATATGAATTTCCAAAAATATTCCCAAATATTTGGGAATACATCATTTGTCGGAATGGAATCCTCAATTTTAATTAATTATTCAACAAACATGGCCGTCCAAGTGACCAAGAGAGTGTGTGTGTGTGTGTTTTTTGTTGTATGGATCTTCTAGCTTTCACGTGATCATCATCATGGGGGTCCAATCTCCACAATACAAAATTGCATTCTCTAAAGTCTTCGAGCTACATGTAGTTGTGGATAGTGCCCAACTTATTTTTACCTATAATTGATGTTTAGCACAAAATAATTCACAAAAAGGTCTAACCAACCAACAAAAAACGAAGAGAAAATTTTATTGATATTTGTTGAAATTTTTAAATTTTTAATTAATCAATTATTTATTTATTTATTTAATGCAAAGTTGAAAATAATAGAGGAAATATGTGATATGAAGAATTAATTTTTATGTGGCATTATTTATGACAGGGCCCAAGTCTGCTCTAATTTCCAATTCATTTTTCTCTTGCTTATTATTATTATTATTATTATTATTATGACAACCCAAGTGTGGTTTTAATTTTCTGGGTCCTTGGCTAAATTTTTTGCCTTAATTTTTGGCGGAACCAAAAGAAAATCAGTAAAATAATTAATTAAAAAAAGGAAGCTCGTTCATCCATATAAACCCCACAGTGACGCCCACCCTAGTTGCCAAATAAGTAAATAAATATAATTAATTAATTCTAGCGGATAAAGAAAATGGTGGGCTCCACACCGTTAGATCTGGGATCTAACGTGCAGGAATAGAGCCAAGGAAGCAGCAAGGCTGCTTCGTTTTCCTCCTTCAGACTGTGTCCTGTCGACTCTTCTTATTCCCTTCCTTGGTCGCTTGCTTCTCTCTTCGTTCGCCTTTCTTCTTCCCCGTTTCGATGCTGTTTGTGTTTCTTATTAGATGCAAATCTAAACTCCGTCTTTTTGTCTTCCATCATCTCTCTCTCTCTCTCTCTCTCTACTTGCAATTTTCCTTTTTTGTCTTTTTTATTTTTTGGCTCTTAAAAGACTTGACTCTTTTTCCTTTGAAAAAAAAAAGGGGGGGGGGGAGGGTCTATGTTTGTTTTTGTTGATTTTTTTTGTCCTTAAAAAACTTTTAACTTTTTTCTCCTTAAAATTTTATTCAGAAAAATCTTTGTTCGTTTGTAGTTGTTTCCCTTCCTGAATTTGCGCGCAATTTTTTCTTTGTTTTCTTTTTCTGTTTTTTTTCCTTGTTTTTTTGGTTGTTGTTGTTGTAGCCACCAGGAAGAAGTTTGTTTTTCAACCGAGAGGGAAAGAAGGAAGGACGCAAGGAGAGAAAAGACCAAAAACAAAAACAAAAAATCAAACACTTTTCTTTTTCTTTTTTTTCTTTTTTAAATTTTGTGGTGGTTTGGAGTGCTCGAAGCTCAAGGCGGAGAATTATTTTTTATAACAATATTTTCATTTTCCTTCGTCTTTGATGAAGCTTGGTGTTTTGGGCGGAGTGTGTATGAGAGTGAGGTTCTGGGAGGACTCTTGTTGCTAGGGAAAAGAGCTTGGGATTCCTATCACCAGTTTCTCTTTTGTGGAAGATTTTTGGATCCTTTTTTCTTGCATCTTTTTCCAGCTTCCCAGGTGTATGTCTGGGTATACAGTTCCCCTTGCTGTTTTTGTCGGAGTTTCTGTTGTTGGACTTGGATGTTTCCATCGTTGGTTTTTTGTGTGTTTGTAATTTTTCAAGTGTTGTCAGGGCTTTGGGGTTTTTGGGGAGGGTTCTCTTTAGGTGTAGGATTTGGTGAGAAATCAATCCATTCTGGTCTCTCGGTGAGGGTCTCCCACAGCTTTGTTTTGTTTTGTTTTGTTTCATGCCGTTGCATGGGTTTTCTTTGATGAGAGCTTCGAGTTTGAGCCCCCTTGCTTTCTTTCTTGCTGCCAAACTTTTCAGGGTTTTGAGATTTGCATGGAACATATGCATTCCAGAAGAAAAGAGCTGTGTTTTTTTAAAGCTAAGCTGTGGATCATTGATCTATCACTGTGGTTTTGGGGATTTTGGACATTGCAGGATGGTTGATGCAAAAGGAAGACAAGAAGATTTGAGGATTGCAGTCTTGAAACAATCTAGAAAAAGAGGCAATCTGGCTGAGGTGGATCAAAGCTTGAAATCCTAAAGCTCTTGGTTTCACACGTTGATGCAATAGGAATGCAAAAAGATTTGAGGGTTGCAGTCTTGAAAATTTCTAGAAAGGCCCGCAATCTCACTGCTGCAGATCAAAGCTTTAAAACCTAAAGCTCCTGGTTCTGCATGTGGTTTGCAAATTTTGTAACAGAGGGAGGAGAGGAAATTAAGAAAGAGACAAAGCAGATAATACATTCAAATTGCAGTCCTGTTGGATTATCTATCAATTTAGTTTAGTGAAGGGAAGCAAGCAGAGAGGACAGGGAAACATGGAGAGAATATCTTCAGTTGATGACATTCTAGGGACATACTGGAAGCTTGATCCACAAGGTCAGGGACATGGTAACAATGTAGCTGGAGGTCCACCCATGCCTGGAGCTGAAGATCTGAAGATGGGACTGTCATCTGGGGATAATAAGCGCATGAACCGGAGTGCATCTGAGTGGGCCTTCCAAGAGTTTCTGAAAGAGCATGATGTGGATGGAAGGAGTACTCTACCCCAGTCAGGAGTATATTGCAGCGGATCCAGAATATATGAGGAGAATGAAGAGGAGGATGAGGATGAGGCTGAGAGTGACAAAGTTTCTGGTTCATCGGCTGCTGCTCATTTCATACCTGGGAATCAAGAGATGAAACCCTGCATCATAGCTGACGAGGTGGAGGTCAAGAGTGCATTGAATCCCTTATTTTCTGGTCTGCAGGACGAGGTAAATGGAGGCAATCAGATAACCAACCCACAGGAGTACGAACAATTTCTCAAGTGCAAGCTGGACTTGGCTTGTGCTGCTGTAGCTCTCACTCGGGTCTGCAACCCTAACTAAAGCCTCTCATAACTTGCAGTTTCAAACTAGCAATAGAGAAACTGACTTTCCAAGAGAAAAATCTACACAAAGTTTGAGCTGATAATTTTCTGCACGAGTTTGCTATTTGTGTGCTGCATCTTTCTTTGATATGTCAGAAAAGTGCAAAACAAAATGCACAAAAAGTTGGTGCACATGATGTTTTTGCCTAAAAGTTGGGTGTCGTGTAGTTCTTGCACTGGCACTGTCTGACATAGTCAATTGGGTTATTTTGGATGGATTATGGGGCTAAGCAGTCAATACCAGGAGGAGGAGGTGGACTGAAACTTATGTCTGCAGGAGCACAGCAGTTGAAACCAGCAACTGATGCCTCATGTAAGTGCAGTCTTATTCTCTGGATTTTCGGTTTGAAATGTGCAAGTTTTTGAGTTTGAAGTGAAACTCATTCACATGAAATAGTGAGGAACATTCTAGTTTGTGGAAAGATGATTATTTTCCTTTTTGGGGTCTGTGTATGGGAGGAGCATCAGCAACCTTTATGAGTTTCTTTTTCTTTTTTAAATTTCCTAAAGTTGTTTGCAACCTTGTGTAGATGCACCAGAAGTAGTAGTAGTACAGAGAAAGTCAGAGGACCCAATTGGGATTCCAGCACTGCCTCCGAAGCCATATTGTGGGGCAACTTTACCATTGCCACAGAGCCAAACCCGACCCATTACAAGTGGGTCAGAGAATTCAGATGAAGAAGATCCTGAAATGGAGCATGGTCAAAGCATGAGCAACCCTGGTGATGAAAAGCGGGTCAGGAGGTAGGTTAGACTTGGTGTTTTTATGGATTTGGCATTAATGTGTCCTAGATCATGTGTAAATCTTTGAAGGTGTTCAGATAATCAACAGACAAAGTCAGGATTTGCAAGCTTGAAAATTGAAAAAAAACAATTCAATGGATGTTGCAGGATGTTGTCAAATAGAGAGTCAGCTCGGCGGTCACGCAGACGGAAACAAGCACATCTGAGTGATCTTGAGATGCAGGTTGCCCAGTTACGTGTTGAGAACACGTCGCTGGTGAAGCGGCTGATTGACATAAACCATAAGTTTAGTGCAGCTGCTGTTGACAACCGTGTCCTTAAATCAGATGTTGAAGCTTTGCGAGTGAAGGTGAGTTTGTTACCAATGTCCTAAACTGTACTGGTTATGCCTAGAATCCATCACACCCATTGTACGATCTAGTGTGCTCATGAAAATTACAGCTCAAGGTTTCTTCTGTAATTGTTGTTGGTTAGGTGATGCATTGTGGGGTCTATTATTAACTGAGACTTTGCATTTATTGCAGGTGAAGATGGCTGAACAATTGGCTGCAAGAACAAGGCAGTCTCAAATGAATGAGCCACCACTGGGGGGTATGATGATGAGGTATAGTATGGTGGGTGGTGGTGGCTATGTCATGGGCTCTGGAGCTACTGATGCAGGAGCATATATACAGCAGCAACAAGGCAACAATAGCACTGGAGGCTGCAAAATGGGGCGCACACCATCAATGCAGCGGGTAGCAAGTTTGGAGCATTTGCAGAAGAGGAGTCGGGCAGGTGGCTCTTGCAACATGGCATCCTGGGCCAGTGGCTGGGACTTTGAAGGCCCTTCATTGGTCAACCATCACTCAGGCAGTGGCAACATTTACTAGAGGGGTCATTGGGACCAAACCAAACATATGATAATTGGATTCCATTTTAAGGGTATTTTATTAATTTTCCATGCTGCTCAGCTCAGCTTTCATGGCTACCCATATCCAATTTACGAAGATCCATGGGCCTGCCCAATTCTCACAGAAGGGGGAAGAAAGGGGTCCAGCAGCAGTGATAACAGTGATTCATGGAAGCACATGGTTGCTCCAGGACATAGGCTTGTTGAAAAAATCTGTAAATACTACAAGGAACAAGGGGTACAACAGTGAGGATGAATGAGTTTTGGGCCTCCTCAGAACATAGTACAAGATTAGTGTCCTATTTGAAGGGACAGTGATGGATGGATGGATGGATGCATGCGGGCAAGGAAAAAATCAGTAACCGTATAGGAAGGAGTGGGTGTCTGCAGATTTGCTTGTGTTGTTGTTTTAACTCAAAAATATGTGGAGGACAAATCAAATTGTGACATGTGGAGAGAGAGAGTGTGTGTGTGTGAGCAAGAGTGAGTGACCAAGAGCTATGTCTGTCATCTGTGCTTGTTCTGTATCACGCGAAGTGGAGCACCAGCATTGGTTGCTATGGGTCAGTTTTGTATCACCTGGAATCAAAACAATTGTGTGGGTCTGTGGTTTAATATTTTGCACATAGGAGGTGATGCCTTATTTGAACTAGTTTTATATTTTTTTGTGGAACAAAGTGCATTTATCACATGGGATAAAATTCTTGTACTTATTCTTGGTTTCCAAGTTTGCTCTAGTAATGATGAAGTCATTTAAATTCATCAATAATAATAATAATAGCTTTAGTAGGGCTGGTGAAGATTACCGAGTTTCTGGAAAAAGTGTACTTGCCACACACGTCACTTTGTTGACCTCTGCATTTTGAACTGTGGTGTGGAGAGTTTGGAAGAATGGAGCAAGATGGCAGATTTCTCACATTGTGACAAACAAATTAATGTGTTCAATGTTTTGTCTTGAGGGGTGATATATTTGCAAAAGACCATAAAAGTTACAGGTTTTTTGTCAATAAGCATGATTGATGATACATGACAGTGTAAACATTGGTGTTTTGTTCTTTCTATGATGTCAACAAGATTGTAGTTATCATAATTGATGAATAGAAAATTGAATCATCAGTCTTGCTTGTTGACAAGCAAGTGCAGCATCATGAATTTTTTTCATCATACACTTTTCACAAATCCATGACTCTCGTATCATTCTCAAGCAAGCAGCATAGTAATGCAATTCAGAAAACCTGGCCATCTTGCAACTTGTATCATGCGCATGTTACCCATTACAATCACCCAAGAAAGATCTGTTGTTGTTGTCACGCAATCTTTTGACATGCAGGATCCTAGGGTTTCTTTTCTCTTAAGAGGGAGCATTGGACATACAGAAACAGCTGTTAATAGGTGTCCCACCTCAAAAGTAGACCTGTATCTTAAAAAGAACGAAGAGATATCATTGCACCAGAATACCATTTGCTTCAAAAGTAAATACAATTGTTGATTCATAAAGATTGAGCACCTCTCCTAGTATGCACTACATCTTGAACACAAACCCAAGATATCTTGGTGTCTAAGGATAGCTTATATTGTCCAGATAGGCTCATCTATGACAAATTGGCTTGGGACAAATACAGTTTAGGCTTTGTGATGGTATGCAATCAAGGGCTATATAACACCTGTTTGGAGACCATCACCTCACTCACACATTTGCCTAATGTGACAATGCTTTTGCAAAAAGGGTATCCACAAGGAACATTAATCCTACTTAATGGGTGAGCTTAACTAACCAACATGATGTTGCATTCCCATATCAAACAGAGAGCCGACCGCACAACCTCCACTTGGCCTCAGGCTGGGTGAGGTGCTTCTCAAATACCCAAATGTCCTCCACAGTGAGCTACAATGTTGACCCCATCATCCCATCCAATGCCTTTATTTTTTATCCTCATGCCTCCCTGATATGTTCCTTGGAATGAATGACATGGATTTTCTTTCGTTCTCTTGTTACATTAGACCACACTTGATTCTGGTTACTGTTCTAGGACAATTCACCAGACCCTTGCCTAAGAATTTAAATTTCACATTTCACTTAAAAGCAAACATATAATTGCACCGGGGCCAACTTGTGTATCACAAAGTAGTACTAACCTCTTTCTCCAGATCCCCAGCAACAACTTTGCCATGCTTGTCATATGCTGCAAACTTCTGCACACCTCAAAACACAATTTGATTATTTTGGAGATAATAGTTACCTAAAGACAGTGCTTTTGGTTTGGTCAAGGTGAGACCTTGGAGGTTTTTCAGAAGACCAATTTATGGTTCCAACCAAGTATTCCCACATTTGCAGTTGACTTTCTACATTCACTGGGTGAGTCATGCAGTGTCCAATTTGAAAATTTTAGGCATAGAGACAAATAACTGACTTTCTCTCTCTACCGAAACACAGATTCTCCCATTATTAAAAATTGTGATGAAACATTGGGTATAATATGAGCACCTACTTGAGTTCTGGGTGCAGAGATTCCTCCCAAGCTAAAGAAATGCTGTCAAATGCTTATGAAATACAGAAATCACAGATCAAGACAGGACTTGATATTCCAATCATTCCGCCTTGGGCTTGGTGGGTTTTTAGAAATCAACAAAACCAAAGAAAAAGATGTAAGCAATGAGGTAACAAGCTAGTTGGTGGTGGTTGAAAGGTATGAAACCTGGTTACTGATGATTCGAAGGGTAAGCTGAGCAAACGAATTGTCCAGATTTTTTGTCTGGTCAACTCCAACCTGCATGATCCAGTGTTTCCTCAGGTGGAAGTCAAACCACAGAAAGCATTGCCACAAATCAGTGGGACATATAGTTATGGACACAAACCAGACGGCCTTGCAAAGTTCGTATTTTCTTAATGGGCCCTACAAGCTCCCAGTGGATTTGTGCCCATGATGTCTCCCTGTGCTTCAGCTCCTTCTTCATACCCTGCCAAGTAAATTTACAAGAAAAGAAAAAACACCCATTGTAAATATAATGGCATAGGACAACAGTAATGACCAACCTTGAACACAGCCTTCCATTGAAAGAATATTTGTCACCTCCCTGTACAAGACAGAATATGCAATTCCCTTGCTTAAGGGTTCATAATCTCTCCAATTCCTTCAAATGCCCCTATGAAGACTAGACTTTAGATAACTAACTTGGACAAGGGCCACTGCTTTTTTGGACTGTCCATGAAGATATTCCAGTCGTTAAAATTTTCCTGGGTGTCCACCAAGGTCAAAATGACCTCTAGTTTCTGCAAAGGGTTTAGGGTTTCAACCTGAAACCCTTAACACTAAAACCCACAGGCTTTTCATAGGGATTTCACTACAGAAAACCTTTAGATTCTGACAAACACCTGGTTCACTTCTCCATAATAATCCTCTAAAACAAGAGCTCATTAGGTGCAATTTGTCTACAATGATGGGATTCACTATAAAGATCCTGATGCAAATGCAGCTGGCTACCAGTACAGGTATTGTCAAAGAGAAGACTCACAGTCAAAACAGTGTCAGTGACAAGCTGCCGAAGCACTGATCGATCCCCTTGTGCTAAAGCATAGTTGATCTGCATCCATCTCCTAATCCATGTTATAAGACACTCAAGATACATACGACCCATCAACTCAACTCAAATGAGGTCTGACTTACAAAAGGAATCACGCAGTACAGACACCCATAAAAACACTTGCCTGTCTGTAAAGGTCAGAAGCCTCACGGTAAAACTTTGACTGAGTGTATCCTTTTGATTTCTGTCGCAACTTTGCTATGACAAAGCTGGCTTTCAACTGTTTCACAGAAAAGTGGACAACCATGTGTCAATTTGTTCCTCAGGTCTACTTAGCAGCCATAGTGCAGCCACAGTGGAATAACTGGACTCTCACTAGCAGCATACCAATATAACAACCCTTTACTTTCAACCACATTTTTCTTTCCCCTTCCACAATTATGTTCAGAAGCACTGAGAACTTCTCCATGCCTACAATTTAAGTCAATCTGAAAAGAATTGAGGGATAACCTGATAGTAAGGTTATACAGATTTCACAGCTGAAAACATAAGAGCAACATATGAGCAAGCATGAAAAAGAGGAAAACCAACCCTAAAGAACAGGAAAAATCAAAATCAAAGACAGAAGAACTTTAAGAGCATTATCCATTGAGTACAATGGCTGAGATTTCATAGTCGGTACCATGGCCAAGAGATTCTCCTTTCTTATTTGCCATCCTTCTTTGGTAAACCACCTGCAATTTTAGTCAAAAATCAGACCATCAGTGACAATCTACACAGACAAATGACATGCAGCCACTGTGGAGTCAGTATCTAAAGGCAGCAACTTTTTTCTTAAAACAACCAACAAGAATGTTAACAAGAAGAGGGAACCAGCAACAGAAGCAAAGAAAATACCATTAACAGATCACACTGAACCTTATGTAAAACAAGAACTTTTAGTACAGCCTAGCACGTATGCAACTCCCCCAGCATGACTGACTTTCAGAACATAGAGTCAACTAAAGGTGCAAGCAAATTCCATAACTGTCAGCCTGCATAGAACTGTGAACTGAAGTGCTTAAATTGCAGGGTTGGCAGGATCCAGTACATACCGTCTTATTAAAGGAAGGGGTGGAGGGCGAGGCTTGTAAGGTTCTGCAATGATCCCTGGACTTCCCATGTACACTCGTAATCTCATCTGTTCGACAATTGCCAAAGTCAGTAAAGTATTGTCAATTTTACATAAATATTGACAATCCATAAAATTGACAAACTGCCACTTCCAAAAATGAGATCCCTATTATGTGTTCTCTGACAATAAAGAACTGATGAACACACCAGTTATACTTACAGGTTTTTGCATTTGAGGAGGTAACGAAACTGCCTTGGCAAAACCTCGGTCTCCTATTGTAAATAAGAATGGGGTTCTCACCTGTCCACAAAATCCACCAAAAACCACTACCCTTCAACAAAGCCTTCCTCTGTATCGAACATCCAAAGTGCAAAATGGCAGATATGAGTAACAATGATTTTTTTAATGGAGGATGGGGGGAAAAAAAATGTATCAACTGTTAAACCTACCAAAGCTTGTGAAGGATGATAAATTCCTTGGATATCATAAATGCTTACACATTTTTCAACCTGGAAATCTGCAGTTTACACAGAACAAGTTCAAACACAGCTGGAATTGGCATTGTATAATCTGCAGAAGGACGTTCTGCGCGCTCTCTTCACAAGAACGCCTAGAAGAAGAGTGTCACTTCTGAGAATCAAGGCTCTGTTTCCATGCGGCTCCGAGGACAAAACCAAAAAACAAACATATGACGAAGAAATAGAACGTACCCCTTTGGCATGAGAACGATGCCGAAAGCTCCCGTAGCTCCTTGACCCCTCCACAGCCACCATGGTAGCTTGACGCTTGTCCTGCTCTCCATGGCAAGGGAAACCCTAATTCCGGTATTGGCCGCGATATAGTCTCGCTCCTAACAAGATACGCATCCGGAGTTCTTCGGCAAGTGAAAGATGGCGTAAGAAGACGATGAAATGAGAAAGCTCTCAGACTCCTAATTCCTGCCATATAATAGTAATAATAATAATCTTCTTACCGCTCTCCGTTTCTTCTCGCAAGCTTTTGTGCACCCCGATCGACTGCCTTCAAACCAAATACCAAAACCCTAGCAAAAAAAACCCCCCCAAAAAAAAACAGGGAAACACCAACTCAGTACCTATTTCTGTACTCCTTCAATCCTTGGAGTACAATTCTACCATACTAATGCTCATCTTCAACGACTTCAATACTCGTAATCAAAATAAACAGATCAAGGCAAGCGCGCGCGCGCAGAGAGAGAGAGAGAGATCCTTTCACTGCAATTGTGCACAAATGGGAAGAAATGCTACTTAGTAAAATAAACAGATTAGTAACGGATTAGTAACGGATTAGTCACAGATTAGTAGCAAACTTTATGTACTTACCCTAATACCCACACCTTTGGTTTCTTTTGGGTTGGGTCAAGCACAGGGGCATGTGGTGGGGGCTTAATATTTTTTAATTTTCTTTTCTTGGTCTCCCATTCATTAAATCATGTGGGCATCTGGGACTTGCTTCTTGTCCCCCATTGGTGGAAGAAAAAATATACCCAACCCAAATTAAGTTAAAATTCATATTTTTTTTCAACTTTTGTTTCTAACCATAAGTTTAACCAATTGTTTACAACCAATCAATCAATTATTAAGGATCATCTTCCTCCTTTTCATTACCACTTAGGGTTTGAAGCTCACAAACTTCAATCCTTTGTATTTTGAGCTCAAATTCTACAAACCTTGTTTTTGAGACCTTGTGGAAAAAAACCATGGCCCAAGATGGCACAATACTTATGCTTGCAATTTTTTTGGTGCTCCTTGTTCACATTCATCCCCCAAAGCCTATTCAAATCCTCCCCGTGTCGGTGGTCAATCTAAAAAAGTCTTTGTTGGAGCGGTTCATGCCATATTTTCTATTGCTTACTTGGAGAAACAAAGTAAATAATAGGATGTGGTGGGTTGAACCTTAGCAAAAAAATACATTTTGATGTTATTGAGGGTGATGTCTAGCATTCTACACCAAAAATGTTTGATAGGAAGTATCTTCAACCTTATAGGATGATGTTCTTAGCATTTGAGTATTTATTACAATAACTAAAACCATTTATCTATCCATCTCCAACTCAATTTGTTGGAACACCTATCCCTCTCAAAAAATATGTGAAAATGGTTTTATATTGATTAGCACATAGAATTTCTCTTGAGAAAATGAGTGCATTGTATGGTGTAGGTGCATCTACAATTAGGAAATATACTTACATTGTATGTGATGCTTTGTTTAATGGTGACAAGTTGTTTTCAATTTATGTTCACACTCCTACTTGAAATCAATTACTCAACATCATTGAACAATTTCGTGACATCATAGGTTTGCAACAAATTTGTGGTTTGATTGATTGTATGCACATTCATTTAAGTGCGAAACCAAATAAGCAAATCACATCTTCTATTATAGATTTTTATAATAGGAAGTGCTTTCACAGTATAGTGCTTCGAGTTGTGTGTGATTGTGATATTTTTTTTAGAATGCATGCGTTGGTCAACCAGGTGGAATGGCAAATGGAGGACAATTCAAAATGTCAAGTTTGTATCATTTTCTTTGATGAAAATAGAATTTGCAAAAACCAGTTGTTACTATTGAATATGTGTAGATTCAACCTTACCTACTTGAGGATGCATCATATCTTATTTGGCCATATTTATTGAAAGGTTACAAACCTTGAAATAGTGATATGGTAGATCAAATTCGATTTGATCCTATGAACAAAGGTCATGTTTTAATTGTGCATTTGGAACTTTAAAAAATCGATGGAGGATTCTCAAAAAAAATAATGTTCGTGTTGATCGAGCCCCTATGATTACTTTGGCATGTTGAACCTTGCATAATTTTTGTCAATTGCAAGGTATGCTAGAACTAGTGGTTCGTGATGTTCGAACACAAAAAAATCATTTTGTGGGTTTCACTAGTATGCATACATTAGTTCCACGATAATGTGAAAGAGCTAAGGCTACTAGTGAAGAGATGTGAAATGCGTTATTTAAATCATGGATACAACATAATCCCATAGAATGGATTCACATTTTGTTGTTATATGTAAAACACATCATTCAATAAATAAAACTCATGTTTCATACAACAAGTGCACTTTTGTGAATATTATATTCATACAAAGTACATATGTAAATCTCTTGTCAATTTTCTTGAATATTAGGAGGGCATCTATCTCTAAATTCAACTACAAAAAAATTTGTGCCAATTGTAAAGTTTGTTCTCTACTTTCTTTCCTATACATTTCTTCCATTGCAATCATCGATTGGGCAATGGACTTTGTAGTCTCAATTGCCTCCCTTTGCAACTCAAGCTTAAAAGTCTCAATTTTTTTCAAGATTCAATTAACTTCTTGAAAGTAGATGCCATGTCACCACTCAATTATGTTTTTTGTTTCCCACAGCTTTGCCAAAAACACCAAGTAGATTTGCTACACGTGTATGAGGCGATTCAATTGTAGTATTACCTCGAATGCCCATATTAGATGTATTGGCAGAAATGCCAAATGTTGGAATAATAGATGGAGGATTTTGTGGAGGAGCATTCCTAACTTGACTTGGACCTATATCATCATTTGGTACATATTTTTCAATGGTTGGTGCTTGAGAAGATCCAGCATGAACATATCCCTAATCAAGTCCATTAGGTGTGTCATATGTCTGCCTTCGTTGTGCCCTCCAAAATTTGGTTCATCCTATCAAACCAAATCCATGAAGTAATTGCAAAACCTATAACACATTCTACTATATTTTCTTGAAAATATTTCTTTTTCATCTTGTCTCATTTGTCATGACATTGAGTTGTTATCCTCACACTTTCTGTAGAAATATGTGTCACAAGCTTTTCTAAATGTCTTCCTAATCCTCGATTGGAAAAAACCCATGGCCACATGCCAAATATTTCTCTTCATACAAATCCAACAATGTTAACAAAACATCATTTGACCATTGTATTGCCCTCACATCTGTCCTATTTTGATGAGATAGACTTGGTCGAACTATGGTAGATGCATTTGTAGGTAATGCAAATGTTATAGCTTGAGACCCTTGTGAAGGATAATGGGAAAGAAAACCCATGTAAGAAAAATCATTTGGAGGTGATTGAGACATGTTGAAAGAAGAAGAAAAACTATGAAGAAGGATTGTGTTTAAGGAAGAACTATGTTTAAGGAAGGACATTATTTTTATTTTTATTTTTGAAGTTGTGGGCGTGTGGGTTACCATTATTATTTTTTGGATTGTGGGTCTTCTATGGTAATAATAGGTTTTTTCTTGAAGGAATGGCGGGATGCAACAATTTTGAATAGGGTGGTTTGGCAAAAAAAAGTTGAGTGGACAAGTTGAGCAATGAGTTATGCAAGTTGACTTGCATTTTGACTTCTAAATGTAGTGAAAGAACGACTATTAAGACCACTTTTTGTGGCTGAGTGGATGAAATTATGTGCATGTGCGTAGGCCTTCTATTTGTATTTGTTATAGACCTATCTAGACTTGGAATTAAATCATCCAACATCTAGGCTAATAATGGATTGGTAAGGAACTACATGTTCAAGTAACAAAATTTTCATTTTCTGAAAATTTTAATCACAATTGATATGTGCTTAAAATTTTTGAATGAATATTTTTAAAATATTCATTCCAAAATAAAGTGATAAAAATAATAATATTGGTTCATTCTATATAGAAAAAAAACCCTATAAATCAAAATCAAGGATGGGAACCCATCGATCAAACGTACAAGGCAAATGAAAAGTACAATCCAAATAAGTAGATACAACCTAAAGAAAGAACAATCAACAAAAATCAAGTAAAGACCTTATGCAAAGAGGATTCATGGTTACGAAATGACAATCAACAATAGCAAAGAAAACTTCAGACAAAAAAATTGTCATCTTCCACAAATTAGGTAGTGACAGAGGTGCACTAGCTATGACTTGTGGAAAAGATGAAGAACCTTGACCAAATGCAATAGCTCGCTAAAGAATTGCCATGACTTGTGCACATTATAAGGCTATGGACACCCATTATTGATAGTAAGAAACAAGCATTAAAGGACTAAAAAAAACCATGGATGACACATTATAATGGTCTATGCACAAGCCATCAAAAATGAATCAAAACAAGAATGAAGACACCCATACATCTCACTAACAAGTGGAATGAAATCATCGCTTAGTGTTTCACTCAATGTATGATTGTGTCTTCTCCTAAGTACCCATCATCAATGCATATGATGTCATCATCGATGCTCACTGCACCAAATTTGTGCGAGTTAGGTCAACAATGGTGACATCCATCAAGGTCCAGAAGTTGTCTAAAATGATAAGGATATTCATTCAACGTTGAGTGTGGT
This sequence comes from Sphagnum contortum, assembly GCA_963920785.1. Lineage (NCBI taxonomy): Eukaryota > Viridiplantae > Streptophyta > Sphagnopsida > Sphagnales > Sphagnaceae > Sphagnum > Sphagnum contortum. The sequence goes on from OY987284.1 coordinate 12,877,601, forward strand.
GAGGGAAAAGGTGGGGGACCTCCCTCTAACCATGTGCTCCACTTTCCAAAGCAATAATTATGATAATATCTCGAAGTGTATCATGGGCTGTTGTATGCTCACTCCTACAGGGCCACCAAAACATATGGGTATTTAAATTATCAATGGTATGACCACATTAACACTGTGAAATATGGGTAATTGTAAGATGTGACAAACCAAGATGGGTATGTAGTGTTGTAATGAAGTGGATAGAGGGTAAATGAAATGCAAGTGTGGTAGATGAATTAATAACCAAGCGTTTGCCCTTAAAACCGCACATGAATGAAGACATGTTTATATGATATTCAAAGTAACATCTATTAGAAGCGAGGCAAACTTTTACTCTTGTAAGTGATCTTCCAAATAAGCTTACAATTGGGATAAAATTAAACCATTAGGCTTTCAAAGGATGGGACATGAAAACAAACAACATGGGGTAACATGGTTCAATATCTTGTAATGCCATCTAGAACTGGGAAATGATAGTCTCAACATGTGCTATTGCATCTAAAAAAATAGGGGTGATCATCCTATCGGAAATGAATGACAAATGCAATAGTGTTCAATGCCCAACACCCCAAAAGTGTGAGGGCAATAGTCTGAACTACAAAAGGGAGGTTGAGCTCACCCAAAAGAACAAAAAGAGTGGCCTAACAATGAGCTAGGTGATTAATAGAACCACCAAAAAATCCCGCACCAAATAACTTTTCTAGCATATCTATGGTACAAGTATTGAATTCAACATAATGCTACAAAATATCTAGAAATGGAAACACTATAAAAAAACCTCAACCATAAACAACTCAACAAATGATCTAAATCCCATTGGTGTGCCCAAAATACAAAAACCCAAGTCAAGAGTAAAAAAACAAAGAATAAGTGATATAAAATGGTACAACTTATGTGGAGACCAAGTTACATATTTTGTTGACTGAACCAAAAACCCTCATGTTGAAAATTCATGTTATAATTGTTAAAAAACAAGAACCACATTTCATGCAAAACATATTACACGTGTATCATCCACCAACGAAGGGAAAACACAAATACGGTGGGCAACTATTATAGGGCAAAAAGTGTGAAAATGGGCTTGAACAAACAACGTTCCTCCCAATGGGTCACCCTATCATGTACTTAATTGCAACGAAATGACTATGAAATCCCCATACCAAGAAACCTGGAAAAAAAACATGATAATGGGTGTGAATAGAATTGTTAAACAAATGAAAAATATTGATGCAAAAAGCCATGTGAATATCGTAATTCCTAAAAAATGGTTGGCATGAAACTGAATTGAAGGCGTTACGACATCCACCTATAACACCACCCAATCTAGGTGCAAAATCATCTAGGACAAAATATTCTCATAAAAGTTCATACACCGTATTCGAAAGACCACCGAAAGAAAAATATGGTGGACGAGCCAAAGTAAAGATAAATACCATTCAATTTAAAGTAACCTCCATCTCAGGATGCAAATCATCCACGAAAGGGGGGAGATCAACCTTGGCAAACGGATGGAGCAAGTGAAGGACTCTTGTGGTCTTGTCAAGTGGGGCTATTAGAGCTAACCCATGTATTGTTTGAACATATATACTCCCCTACACGAATAAAGGTTTGTGCGTGACATAATCATGCTAATGGAGGTGGGGTAGGATTTGGAATTAATTCCAAACATTTGTGAAAAACTAAAACAAGTGTTTTAATTATGTGCATCTCCTGTAATGTCTCCCAATCGCCGCCCATGTATTGACGTAAGCAAGTGCAAATATCTTGAGTAGCCTTTCTCACCACCTCATGGAAGAAAGGAAAAACACCAAAAAAGGATTAACAAAAAAAAATATCAAGCTACAATATTGGAATGATCAAATGTTAATTGAATTAAAAGGATATGCAAAGTCCATTGAACATCAACTCAAAAAACATATAGAATATGGTGGTACGAATGAAAATGAAATAAACCCAAATGGAAAACATCAATGATATTTATGGATGCAATCCATGTCCATGTTGAAAAAGGAAAAAAAACATGGTAAAGTTGGGAGCAATAGTACTTGTAAAACATATGATAGTTTATGAACGGTGCATGAAAGTTGGTGTCGCACTAACCCCCTCTACACTAAATAGATAACCGCAAGAAGGACAAAGAACGCAGGGTCACAAAAAAATGGACCATACAACGAATATTGGAGGAACTCTTAGTGGGCATGGCGAACAAAGAGGAAAAAAGGCTGACATACCAAGAAAGGTTGAGGGACTAGCCAAAGTAAACTATGAAAGATGGGAATGATGGTCGGATGGATGGAAGCTAGAGCACAGTTGGGCATAAGGGTAAAACTAACTATTGACTTTCCATCGAATGCTTGTTGGGAAGGTTGGGATGTCCAACAACGTTTTGGGGATGGAGAACCCATAAAATCTATTATGCCTATCCCTAGCCTATCATATTTAGTTTTAAATTGAAACCCTAAACCCCAATCTCGAAAAACCCAACTCAACGAACCCCTTTAATTTCCTTCAAACCCTACAAATATTGCGTTAAAAGAGTACAAACACAACATCACAAACATGTTGGCCTTGCCAATAGATAAGATGTTGTACATCTACCTACTATGTTCACACTCTGAACACCAAAAAACTTGTTACAATTTAAACAAGTTAAACATTTTCACCAAAAAATTTGGTTCACCTAATGTGAAATTGGCTTTAATAAGGTAAAACTTCCAAAAGTTGGATCAAATGTGATGATCCATGTCCTTGCGGGTCAGGGCTCAACAAAGTGAAAAAACTAAAAAAGGATATATGGAAACAAACTCACAAAAACCCAAGGAATGGGTGGGAATAGCAAATGATAGCCCAGTTGCAGATTTGCCATTATTCATGTGCATGTGCTTGTGTTATATAGGTTTCAAGATAACAACCTTGGGTAAGGCATATGGGACAAAATGAACTATGAATGGGAACATGCTAGGGAAATTTGGGAACTTGTTGGGAACAACAAAAATTCAACACCCCCCAACCTTCTAAAATGGAAAAAAAAGGGTTTATCAGGTGCATGTTGCAATTCTTCATTGGTTGAACAATTTTTTAAATTCACAACTATGTTCATCACCTATGTTGGCCTAGTTTGAAATGGCAAGGCTATGAATTGCAATGAGATTCATCCCAAACATTATGTGCAAACCTTTTTAATATGGGTGGACATACTCTAAGAAGCTAGCATTTGGTGCATGTTGTCTTTATAAAATATGTCAACTTTTTTTCAAAGAATAATCTTTATGTATTTACAAAATATTATGAATTTTTTCATTGTAGTCATGTTTTTATTTGAAATAGATTTTCATTTCAAAATTTATTTAAAAAAGACACGATTGCAACAAACAAGCAAAGTGTGTAGAGAAAAAAATAAAAATTCATTGTAGTTCTACACAAAAGAGAAAAACAAATTAGTTTCTAATAAGAACCTATTTCACAAAAAATTAGTAGCACATTAATGATGGATTAGTATGAATTTTGAAAATGGTTTTATGTAATTTTAATATGGTGTGCATATTATTCATACAAATATGTCATCCACTTTTAAAGAATGATGTTTATCTATTGCTAGACAAAATGTTTTTTATTGTGTCTTGATGCTCCCATATAAAAGTGTTAATAGTTCAATTTTCATTTTGATATTCCCACTTGACATGTGCCTAAATTTTCGTAATTTTGTAAGTACATTGTTAATTTTTAAAAATATTTTGGTTATAGGATTGTTTGTGGTCAGAAACATAGTTTGTGTAGACAATATTTTATCAATTTTCATGTTAATGTTATAATAGTTCATGTTTGGTTTATGAAGCAAAATTCCACATGGTTTGGTTTCAATTAACATAATTGATTGAAGTTATGAACTACTACAAGCCAGTGTGACTCATTTTTGGCAAATGAAACAATCCATATATGTTCATCTTGTAATATTGAAATAGTAATCCATTGTTGTATCATTGGTTAAGTGGGGATTATGTGTTAATTGATGAACTAATAAATTCCATATGAACAAGAACCCAGCAAAATATGTTTTTCATGTACATGTTAAGAAAAAAAACACTTGATCCACCATATCCAGAATTGCAAAGTGCAATTCAATCCCCTTGTTTACAATGATTAAGCTACACTGTTAAAGGTAGTATAAGTTTATGAAAATTCATCATGTACATTTTTTTTTGATAAAAGCCATCAAACAACCACATGAAAATATAACTTTAAATATGAGGACATGAAATAAATAAATCTCCACGAAAACATTTTAAAGGTAATATAACAAAATTGTAATCATAACATTATGAGAGATGCTCACAAAGTGTTAGACCATCACCTCTATCACAAATAACATTGATAGGCTATCATGACCAACCATTGAACATTGGTGTTAATAGCAAGTTAATGTTTTAGTTGCATAAAATCATTAGAATCCATGATTTCAAGCAGAGCTCCATGGTGAGATAACAAGGATTCCCTTAAATCAATGAAGGGCACATGCGACTCCAATATGGGAAGAGATGTAAAATTGGAGATCCAGGTCGAAAATGTTGAATTTGGATGTTAATTCATTCAATGTGTACTAGCTCCTACACCCATGGAACCTAGTTTTGCATTGATTAAATGTTCAAACCCTAATGTAGATCCAAGGTCTTCCTTTATTACTCTATCACTTTTAGTTCACAAATAACAATGACAAGTTGCCATTACTATCCATTATCATCAATTAAAACAATTATTAGTTACCACTTTTTGACAAACCAAAGTAGTATAAGTTAAATCGACATGCCCCCAAGTTCCTTGTTAGACCCAAAAAAGGTCTAACTATGTTAAAATGCAGAAGTAGTTGGAACTCAGTGCCGCTCCCAGCTTCTAGCACTAAAGGGGGTGAGAGGGGCGTGTTGAAAGCTTCGGGATTAAACTAGGAAGAGGGACAATTTCGTTAGCTACTTGATCCTGCATCAAAACCAACCACAAGTTGGTTAGTCTTTATTCTAGATTAACCTTGGCATTGGGACAAGCCACGGGCAACACGAATTCACGTGATTCATCACAACCCGGACTCGGGGAAGCCACCACCTTCCCCCATATAGTATTATTTGCGTTCGCCCACAGGAGCTATATCTGAATGACTTTTTATCTCGGGATTCCCAAGGAGGAGTCCCGAAAGTGTCCCGGTTTGGACTCCCGGGACTTTGGGAGCTCATAACTCCTAGTTTAGACCTTCGATTGGGATGAGGTCTAAAGCAAAGTTGTAGCTCTCCTCAAGAGCTTTTTAATGGTGTGTCGTACTTCACATGCACACATCGGAATTGGGTCAATTCCCGACTTTTAGTGGTCGAAAGTCAAACTGCCAATTTGACTCCCGGCCCTTCTTTGGACCATAACTTGTGCTGTAGATGTCCAAATGGCTCATACAAAGCCATTTTGGACATTTGCACTTTAAGACCTTTCCAACGTTATAAAAAAACACCTCAATGCGAGGTGTTTTGACCCTTGCAATCAAGCTCTGAGTTTTTGGGAGTCTTGGAGGACTCCAAGTTCCTACTTTTGGGAATGTGAGTTTCATCCTCACACTTGCCTCAAAGTGGGGTTGCGACATAAATGGTACAAACAATTGAACAAAACAACAAACACATGGAATGTAGATAAAAGTAAGACAAGATAAACACATTTGACAAGCCTTGATATAAATTGTCAACTATAATGGGATTGTTTTTTGATCTAGTAGAGAAAAGCCCTCATGGTCAAGATTCTCCATGTTTGACCTCCAATTAACATTTGGAGGTTCCAAGCATGTGTGTATGTAATTAAAGAAAAATATATAGTTATTTTGTTGACATAAAAACAAGTACAAAACATAGTAACTTTTTAGTACATGAGCTTGTTGGTAGTTGTATCCTAATAATCTTCATACATGAAAAAAATGAATTAGTGATATCTAGGGCATTATTCAATACAACAAGAGGAAGTTTATAACAATATTTAATCACAAAGGTCATTATTGGCTTCATATTTTCTCCTTGTACACTTTTATAAAAAAAACTAATGCAAAATTTTTCATCAATCAAAATCATATATTAGTTGATTGATGGCTTGAAGAAGAACATCCACATCCCAAGTTGTCAACAACACATAAGAAAGTTGTTCCACATGTACATAATGTTGTGAATTCTTTTTTATGAGTGCCTTGTAAATATCTTAAACCTTTATATGTGTGGGACCATTCCAACAATTTGAATAATATCAAAATTTGTAAGGGAGGAAAACAATGAAAAGATCTCCTTGTAGTGTTCCACATCAAAAGTGCGTCTGTAATTCAATTCCTTCAAAACATTAACCACATATGTGGCATTTGACAATTATGGCAACATGTCTACCAATGTCAATATTTTAATGTCCTTAAAGCTCTTGGCACCACCAACAATTAAGTTCATAAAAGAAAATTTCCCACAATTAAAAACCCTTAACATCAACATCCTTTATGGCCAACTATGGTAACCTTCATTGTTGTTATGGGGAAGATGATGCCTTTGTTGAATTCATTCCAAAACTAGCAACGAAGGGAGCCAAAGCTTGAGCCCTACTAAAAGACATCTTCTATTGTAGTACAATCCAAAAAGGTTTGGAGCAAAGTACTTTAAATAGTTAAATTCATGCACATGATCATAAATAAGGGGTTTCAGTAATAAAAAGGTAAGTGCATATGGATCTAGTGATGGCAACTTGTTTAAAGGGTCTACAAATGTTATAAAAGACTTTCACTTTGGTGAAAAGTCCACAATATATTTCTAATCAAACACTTTGAAAAACTAGGGGCTAAAATTTGATATATCTTTGAGATCTTAACTTTGCAAAATGAGTGATCTGCAATGATTTGCCATGGCAATTCTTTCTTGTCAATGCATTATATAAGAACAAAAAAATTGCATAAAAGGAGGGTTGTAGTAGTTCAAATGGTTCATCCATATACTAAACTAAATCTTGACCACTTAAAGACAACCAAAATAAGAAACATTCACATGATTAATGAATCCAAGAATTTGCAAAGTGGTACTTGCTTCACAACAATTAATTCTTCAGCATGTGTCAATGCAAGGCCCAATCCAATCTACTTAAATAGGGATAACTTGAGTGTCTTCAAAAGGCATTTCAAACACCTTTTTCCATTGGCAACATCATCAAAAGAATTTTTTTGATAAGGTCTCTAGATTTTTGTAAAAGCATTTTTCAAATGTTAAAAAATAAATCTATTAACCATCTACCAATGCCCTTGTTACAATGGAAGAATGTGCTTATGGAAAAGAAAAAATCCACCTCCCCTTTTTTCTAAATCTTCTTGCGAAAACGCTTAGAGATGCTTATTTCCAACATCAAGTTCGTGCTTTGACCATAATGTTTTTACAATTGCAACATGCTTTGCACTTGGTAGATTCTATTGCTTCTTATTCACAGAAATGGCATTAGAATTTTTGTCACTGCACTGTTGTTGTTGTCGATCATCCTAAGGTGGGTTGCAAGCTCGAGGAAGATAACTATGTTGAAGTTGTAATTGGGTAATCGGGTTGGTGTATTGGGTCCCTTTCACTAGCACTAAATTATGCACCTTGGTAAAATATTACAACTAAATTTTGAACCGTTTGCCATCAATCTTTAAATGAATTGCCTTGTGCAATCTTCTAGTTTTTTTGTGTTAAACATTCATGAGGATTTTAGGTGGTAAGTGGCATATGCCTTGTACATTAAGCTGGGAGGTTTTTTACTATATATTGATGGGGTGATTTGATTCTACCATGAGATTTAACATGCACTACTCATTAGATGCACATGCATCATGCTTTGTTATCGCTTGCTTTTGATGTGCCAAAGAGAAAAAGAAAAGAAGGCATCGCCAAGGATCATTATTGCCAAACCAACAAAAGAAGAAAAAAAACTTGAAGAGGAAAAATTGAAAAAACAATCCATCAAATGTATCTGAAGACAAAGAAACAACTTTTGCACTAGAATACAAAACAATGGGAGAAGCTAGAGGAAAGCAAAAATTTACTTAGTATCTACTCAAACTGATCATGGACAACATCAAATCCTTGAAAGCTTAAATCCTTGTCTCCTCCTCCTCAGCAATGCAGGGAAGACATATGTGCAATGACAAAAAACATTTTGGAGAGAAAAAATCAAACAATGTGTCTTTTCATATGTAATTTAGTCAAAGTTAGTCAAAGATGTGTCATTTTGTATCTAAGAAAATCAGGGCACACAAATATACATGGCTTGAAGCCATAGACTATAGATATATCCAAAGAATATGACTAGGGAATGGTAGACAATTTGTCTTTTATTAGAGAATTGGCCCCTGGTGCTCAATTTTGCCAAACTGATAATGATCACTACATGAGCCAATAGAGGGTGAGGCTCGCAAAATTGGTGAGGTTGCCTAGTGACTACTTGCTTGGTAGAATTGGCCACAAAGGGCCAATTCTTTGCTGTAAATAACATCAGAACCAATTCTTTGGTGTTACAAGTTGAAGGAACTCCTTAAACATGGGTGTTCCCTCCACAGGCCAATTCAACCTGAAGAATCCCACCATAGGGATGGCCTAACTTGTTGGCATGAAAAGAGCATCTCCAGTGGGGCTTGCTATATGTTCCACTGATGCCTTATCCATGAATCCGTGGATTTCTCAGCCCCAAGAGTCATTATGCTGCTGCTAACAACGCTCCAGCCCTGGATATAACCCTCCTTCTCACACTCAAACTGTGCACTGGCATGTCCGCTGAATCATTCATATATATGCTATCAACGGCAAACAAGTCCTCTTCTCAACCGTTATTAGTCAGACCCACAACAAGCAGACAAAGAAGGGAATTTTTTGTTGCAAATGAAGAGGCACAACTTATGAGATTGTTTCTTCATTGGGTCTCCATGGTGATAGCATAATCCTCACCTACCTTCGAGATGTGGGGTGAATATGAGCCTAACACCTAAGGAAAGGTAAGCAATTTTATGAAAGGCAAAGATATTCCATTAGGAGGCCATGTCTCAAACACATGAGGTAAACTTTGTGGTTTCATCCATTATAATGTAAAATACATGGTGTTCAGTGTGGCACATTAAACTTAAATTACAGTTTCACAGTAGTGTAACATATGCCATGAATTAATGTCAAACTGTAATATGCACCACAATAAACACCACATATATTTTACATTGCAACGGATGAAACCACAAAGTTTACCTCATGCATGTCATGAACCATCATCACCTATGAATGTAGGAAAACCATAGTCTGTTGTTGTGGCAATTTGAAGGCACCAGTACTGCACACATGAAAGTTAAGTCATTTTAAACTCCAACATGACTATAGCTTATTTCAATGCAAGTACTCTAATCACATTGCAGAACATTTCCAAATTTCAGTATTCACCAATAAGGGATACAAAAAATACAAAATTGTTGTCAAGTGACAATAGTTAGGCTGCAATTTTCTTGAAATGTGTAGGGTCTAACTAGATGGATTCATAAGTTTGTCAAATTTCAGTGTGGCAAGATGCATCATTTGACTGTTTTGCAAGGAGCAGAAAGACAAGAACTGAGACCATTATGTAGAAGCCTCTGCTTTGGAGGCAACTGAAGCACGAGATGCTCGCTTCTTGGCCAAACTCTCACTGCGGTGCTCACGTTGCTCCTTGAGACGCAATGCCAACAGTTTTTGGTACTCTGCTGCTTCATTCTTGGACTTGACAATCCTCTTCTTCTTGAGAGCAATTCTGCGACGTTTTCTCTGCAGGGTGACAGGTGTCACAAGTCGCTGAATCTTAGGTGCCTTGCTTCTCTTCTTTCCTGCCATTATGAAAATCCAGAATATTGCAGTGTAAGATTTACTTCCACAAAAGACAGGTTGGCAGACATGGGACCTCCACAGCTGCTTATAGACAAAACAGGGATCAGCCTACAAGAAAATATTAATAAAAGTAAACCCTTTGAACTAGCTGATAAAACTTGGTCCACAAGATGGACCCATCACAAAGGTTCCCTATCAGACAACAAATGACAGAGAAGAGCACCCAGACCTCAAGAAATAGTACATTTCTCACCTGTTGAGGAGACAAATGTGCGGCGATATGTGTTGACATATTTCCTGACATCATCTTCTTTGGTAAGATTGAAGAGCTTGCGGATCTTAGTGGCCCTTTTTGGTCCCCTCATCCTGGGCTTCTCAGTGTCAGTCAGTCCTGGCAGATGGTTGTCCCCTGGTGTTCATCAAGCCATTACTCCAGATTAGAACTTTTCCCAGCAATCACCATTTCAAACCTGGCCAGGACTTTGAATGATGGCCTTCCCAAATCTTATCCAGGAAAAATAAGGAAGAAAACTTCCCCAGCAGTAGTGAAAGGTTACCAAAACCAAGCTGCAAGAAAGCTCCAGTACACCCTAAGATCCACTCAATTTTTGATAACCTACTTGATGGAGGGGCAAAGCCAAAAAACAATGACACAAACATGACAAAAGATAGGAAACTAGGGATTCCACTGTTGGTGTGGCAGAAGACAGAGCCATGGAACAAACCTTGCTTCACAATGACAAGATTAAGAACAGAGAGATCAGGGCTGACAATGCAGCCTCTCACAGACTTGCGGCGACGCTCTCCATTGCGCCTCCCATAACCCCGGAAGCAAGAGGTGCCTGAAAACCTTCTTGTTGTTACTCTTTACAATTTGTAGGGTCTTACAATCTCACAAAGAACACATTTATTTGCCACATTGCACCTGCTGCAAATAGCATCAAAACATCTCAACTGGAAAACAGCACAATGAACCTCGGTGCATCAAGATCCGAACTCGGCCCTGAGTGAGAACTCCCTGCTTCATGGGGAATCCCTGCTTGTCACAGCCTCCCATGATCTTGAACACATACCCCTTGAATTCCTGCAAAGACATTTCAGATAATGATCATCAATGATCTCCACAACTATTAGGGGAGGGATCTTTAGTGCACAAGATCTTTGGAGCTTGAACAATTGAAAGGGTTGCAGAGAACAAAATTCCTACTTGACCGAAGTGAACATCAAGAAAAAAGTGGTCACTGCAAACCAAACTAGGGCTTTGGGGCATAGGACTTACATCTCCAAGGCTATCGCCACTGACCTCCTGGGCTAGTCGCTTATCAAAGAACCCACGTCTGCAGCAAAAAAAACAAGAACACCTCAACCATTGAGCCTCTGTAAAAGCTAAAGCCTCTTCCTGCAGGTCACAGCTTCCACTGGTAGCCAAAATATGTCCAATGAACTGAGATAAGCAGATGTAAGAATATCATTCACTTACAGTTTCTGGTCATCATCAATTTCAACCTTCTTCTGGCACCCTGTAGTAGGGTTGGCAATGTTGAGCTGCAAGACAAAAACAACCAAAAGTCTCAGCTGTGGAATTAGAACCAATCATTGCTGCAAGAATGACTTTTGGTCTCTGCAAGAAAGGTTTGCTTGTACTGAGTTCGCTCCCTCTCAATCCTTGGCAAGAGTTTGCAGTGTCCTTCGATGCACCAGACGCTTCCGTTGATAGCGGACTACTAGGGTTTTCTGTACAGTTCGTGCAATGGACTTAGGGTTGAAGGTTCATGAACCACAACTGCACAATCGAAGTCTTCTAAAGATTCCAAGGGCAAGAAAAAGCATAACAGGATCTCCTTCTTACATACCCCAAAAGACAGCATTACCTTCTACGCAAACCCTACTTTCCTCCGAAGGTATGCCATATACCAAGAAGAAAAAGCGGAACTTGTCCATTATCCAAAAAAGCGTGTCTGAGAAACGACAAACGCCGATTCCAAGTTGCTCGAAGTAGTCCCATCCTTCTCGGCCTGGGAGGAGGAAGCATATCTATAACGACAACGAACCAAACCCCCGAAAACCTAACCCTTCGTTCCACAGAAGAATGCAGAAAAGAAAAGAGAAAAAAGGACTTTCAGAAAATCCGAGTCTACTGAGAAAACACGGTGAGAGCAGCGGCAATGGGATGATGAGAGGATATATCACCTTCATGGTGACTGTTGGAACGCTCCACGTGCACCACCACAAGTCAAGAGAAGAGCGATGGCGTACGCGAGCTCGCGTCGCGTGCGTTGAGAAAGAGAATTCCGTTGCTGCATAGCCGCTGCCGTTTGTTCGGACTTCTGGCTCCGTATCCACCGTCCACTCTCTCCATCTAATGGATGCTATCGTCCAGAGGATTAGGGTTTGACGCCGAACCGGTTTTATTTTGGAGTGCAAAAGTTGACGATGGAAAGTGGCATCTCGATTATCACGTCAACAACGCCATTTAAGGACGTCATTCAGATGACTGTTTTTCTGGTCATCCCTTTGTATACTAGGGGCTCTGCGCTGCTCCCCAATTCCAACTTTTTTTTACACGTCATTTTTTTTTAAAAACTTTTTTTTGTTTTTAGACGTCACACTGGGATTTGCACTTCCATGGTAGCCTTAAGGTCAAGAGGAGCTGTGTCCAACTTTCAACACTAAGAAAGTCTACAAATGCATCTCCTTATGATCTTCCCCTTAGATGCATTGATATGATTAGCCCTTTACCCCCAACAACATCAACTTGCTAAAATGACCCATTCATGTCATTGTTTTCATTGTTGTCTAAAATTGCATTCTCCAGCACCTACAACACTAGTAACATTTCCCATACATTTGTGATCATGCTTGTTTTGCATAGCCACCATTACCATACTACCACCACCACCACCACAATCATCTTTTGTAGTCATTGCTTGCACATGCATTCTTTTTAGGTCATCTTACAAGTGATGAACATGTTCATGTAATATGTATATGGTTCATGGAACATGTTCATTTTACAAGTGGTAAACAAGCTCATGTGATACGTAACAAATGATGAACCCTATGCTTGTGTTGATGTTGTAAGATGATGATCCTTGCATCAATAGATAATAATGAAGATGAACACCAAACTAGCAAGTTGATTTGACATCGACACAAAAAGTAAGCACAAGATGATGAAGATGACAAGTGCCAACATTTGAAAAAAGAAATTACAAAACAACACAAGGATCCTTGTGTCAATAAACATTTTTAAAAAAAATGCAAAACCAACAAGTAGATTTAACATCAACACACAAACAAGTACAAAATGATGAAAATGATGAATGCAAACATCTAAGAAAATAAACCAAAAAAGAACATGATGATCCCTGGAGATGGAACATGAAAAACATTCAACAAAGTAAACAAGATTGACAAAAAATATGAACATTCATTAGAAATAATGCAAGTTTACCTATTGAAAGCAAAATAAAAAGCAATTGAAGCATAATCATGAAAGTTCCACAATCCAAAAGATACCTAAAGGTAACAATTAGGGGAAAAAAAAATCGACAAAAATCACAACATTTCTTTGCATAGGAAAAAGGTTTAAATGTAACCCCTTCCAAACTCAAAACAAGAGCTTCAATTCTCAAAGGTCTACATTTAGAAAAAATAAAATCTTATTTCAAAAGAGGGGGGGAAAAACCATTGGTCCAAAATCGAATGCTTCAGCCAAAATGGCCTAAGGCAACAAAAAAATCATCTAGCAATCCCAACCTTAGGCCTTCAAAACTTGAACCTTACCAAATTTCATTCACATTGGATAACAAAACAAATTCATAATAAAGAGTTGTATTAATGCAAAACAAAATATTTTTTCCAAGCAAATATTTTGTAATCCAAGGATTGATTCCCACAAAAGACTTCACTTTGTTGTTGAACCCCACTTATTCACATTAAAAACTAAATTGTTCATTCTAATCTAGATCAACTACAAGATTATGCCCATGAATAAATGGAGGATGGCTTGTGCATGAATACAAAGTTTGAGCTTGGAACTTTGAGCTTACAACTTAAAACTTAATGTGATTTTAATAGATGAATGATTTCATATGGATGAATTTCATTTATGAATTGGAATAAATTCATCCATGATTGTAAAAATAATTAATTAAAATTTATTTACATCCATATTCATTTATTGTCCAAGCATTAATATTTCAAACTTAAATGTCATTTAATAATGATGGATAATGTAACTATAGGGAAATATATGATGATGCGACCAAAATAATGTCCTAATGTTGTTGACAACATTGGGTAAATTTGCCCAAGGAAAAAAAATGACCATGGGGTGTATGTTAGCATGATAATAATACTATAATTGAGACATGTTGAAAATAATGACATTTTAAACCACAACAATGAAATACATTTATAATGGAATTTGCATTATATTATTTAACAAATGGTGTATCATCTGGAATTAAATTGTGTTTCATAAAGCTCTAATTAATTAAAAATAGGGGCAAAAAAAGATTCATTGATAAAAAATTAATGATAAAATTAAACATTCATCCATAATTTCAATGGAAGTTCTATATATTAAAAACATGTAAATTCAATTAATATTTTTCATCCATAAATTGAATGAATGAAAAAATTCATTCATCCATAATGAAGATGAATGCTTACATTATAAGTTTACATGTATACCATTCATTTTGTGGTTAAATTTGTTAAGTGTGTCAATTTAGATGTTTGGTTAAGTTCTAGTTAGTTATAGATAAATTGGGTTAATTAAATTAATTAGTTAATTTTGAACTAGTTCAAGTGTGGATAGGGTTTGGGATACTTGTCATCTTATATATAATTACAAACTGTGTGTGCGTCCGTCCGTCCGACGACGTTCTGGGAGCGTTTTTTGTGGTGGAATCGGCCACAGAAATTTTCTATGGTGGAACCGGCCACAGAGACCATGACCACCGGCTACCAGCGACCCAGGTCCTGAAAGCCAAATGCAGCAGCCCCCGCCCCCAAAATGGCCAGAATTACTAATTCAGTCATAACTCATAGGTCCTCAAGGTTAACCAATGGAGGCCAACTTAATTAATAACAGGCTATACTTGGAAACTTAGGTCAAGCCAAACTAACTCAAATTATCTTTGGATTTTAGCATAATACCAGCCAATGGGTGAAGAAGAAAGACTCCAACATTGGAAGATTGCTTGAATTTATGCAAGTTGCTTACTTAGAGGGTGACATTGTTATTTTACTGGCAGACTAGAGCAGATTAGTGAAGTGAAGACAAAAGAAATTAATAAATAAATAAAAGAAGGAAAGAAAATGTTCCCGGGGGACTTCACAATGTCTAAAGGGCACGGGCACCCACTAGTAAGATATAATCTCGTCTTGTGTGATGTCAAATCACTTTTGGTGATTTGAAATTCCATACCATAATTTTTGTTTTATAATTTTCTTTATTATGCAAGTGTTTTTGGTTTTATATGTTTTGGGCTTAAATTCTTACATTATTGCAAGTGAGTCAATTTTTTAATCACAAAAAGTTTACTAGTTGTTTTTGTGTTACAACTAGGTTATAATTGTTTAACACCGAGTTTTTGGTTTTTTGTTGCTTTTGTGTTATGTACAAGTTTTAATTAATAACAAATGTTGGGTAGTTGTGTGTTTTTGTATTATTATAGGTTGTTTATGTAAGGGCTTTGCTTGGGATGCAAACACCACTTGTTAGGGATCTTGGCAACAACAATGTTTTTTTACTTGTTTTTCATGTACAACTCCTTTGGGAATTGAACCCAAATAAAAGTTTCTGGAATTTAGAGGTTGTAGGAAGAACAACAAAAAATTTAAAAAAAAACATAAGAGGAAGGCCCCTAGTTTGCTCACCCTCCTTTGTCATTGGATCATCTTCATCGTCCTATTCATCGTAGTTGGAAGCTTGAGCGCAAAGTTCAACAGTGTCATGAATGTCGAAGAGGTTTTTGTGTGGCGGGACCTGATAGTGGAAATGAAGAAAAAGAGGAGGAAGAGAAGAAGAAAGAAAAAAGGAAAATAAAATAAAAATAAAAAGGAAGGGGGAAAAAAGGAGGGAAAAAGGAGGAAAAAAAGGAAAAAAATAAAAATAAAAAGGAAAGGAAGGGGAAAAAAAAATCTTAAAGGAGGGTGGCAATGGTGGGAGCGTGGAATTCCACAACACCATCATCATGAGCCTGAGCTCACTTGAACCTCCCCTTACACTTGCCAAGTTCAACAGGTTGGGAACTTCACAATGTTTAAATAAGGCTCGAAATAAGGAGGGTTGAGGAGGGTTTAATCTAAACTTCTTTTTTTATTTTTCATTTATAATTTTTTTTGAACCTAGGGCACAAGTTCAACACCACTTCGAACTTGTTGGCATTTTTTGTGTTTTTTCATTCAATTTTTGGATGACAAAATCCATCTAATTAAGGTAGTTAGTGGGTGAACATGGGTTAATGATCATGTGGGTAGGTTAATTAATAAACAATCCACCTTTTAGCGTACACTAGACAATTTGACCCTCGAAACCAAACAAAAATTTATTTTTCTTTTTCATTTTTAATTTATTTGAAAATTCATATCTTCCTCATATAGTGTTGAATTGGAGTGTTATTTATGTTGTTGGATTTTTCTTATAAAGATCTACATAATGCAAATGTGTATACATTTTGGAAACTACAAATTTTAGAGGTCCAAAGGCTATTTTTCCTATTTTATGAATTACTTTCCATTAATTATGGGGAAAATCGTATCTTTTGCATTTGAAGGTGGAACTAGGAGCTTTCTATGGTAATTAATTCTTATTGAGTAGCACTTTTAATGTGAAAATTTTCAACTTAGTTGGAAATAAGCATTTTTGGAAGCTCATTATAGGGCACATGGTGGTTTGTGGTTAACTTTTTTGTACTAAACATTTGGTGAATCAACATTATGTTGATGAGTTATATTTTCTGCACCTTATAGGTGGTGAATGTTGTGCCACTAACAAATGTGGAGGATTTGAATTCCTACCATGATTCACATGCAAAAATCACAAAAATGGATATTTGTGTTGCATGAGTTGTGTATATCCATTTGTGTTTATTGTTTTTTAGCATGTTGGTCGGGTTGTCATATGTTTTCAAGGGGTAAAGGGATTACCAAGGTGTGTGCCATTCGGTTATAACCTGGGGGTGAACACATGCTTTCAGGTTAACCTCTTGGTAATACGTGTTTACTATTCAATGTGAAACTTCTAGTCAAATGTTATGTGCCTTCCTACGCATGCCATTATTGTCGTAGTGAACTCAAGTGTTGTGATTAATGTGATTCATGGCCATGCATGGGACAAGGCTACCACCCGATCCTAATCACTAAATAGGTCCTACTTGACTCCTAATTATTTCAAACATGTTGATTAGGTTTTAGTTAGGGTTTAGGTTGTATTAGGAGGTGCAATTACAAATATGTCTAGATTTTATCATTAGGATGTTGCGTTGTTTATTGTTGTTGTGAAATTGGGTTGATAACCAATAAACCACCTTGTTGTGTTCACAATGTGCCTTAGTTTCGGCCTTATGAAAAAAATTGTGGGTGCAAGTGTCTTAAACATATAGGTGCAACACCCTTGGGTTCATGTTATGAAGTTAATGTTTTAGGGGTTTGGTTAAGTCACAATAAATTCAACATCCTTGTAAATTAAATTTGAGCCATCACAAGTGTATCATCCTATTGTGATTAGATTTTAAAGGGGATACCCAAGTTAAGGTTTAAGGTTCATCATGGAGGTGACATTAGATTCAAAGGATAAGGACACTCTTATAAGAGGTTTCACTAGGCAAGGGGTGTAGTTCAAACCACCCACACCACCTTCATCATTATTTGGGGGAGATTTTTTAGATTCTGAGACAAAAAATTCTCCAAGGTTTATCACCCCACCATTGTTATGGGACATGGGAAAAATGTATAGAACCATTAAAAGGCCCCGTTGTTATTCAAGGGCAATTGGCACCATTTAGCTCAATGATTTCATTTAAGAGTTTGACAACTAGTGTGTTATGCAACAAATGTGTAATCCCTAATTGTTCACATCCTTCATGCCATGGAATAATTTGTTTCAACATTTGGAAATTTCACCTATGGATGACTGTCATGAGTTCAAGCATGCCCATGAAATTCAAATTGAGGAGTGGTAGTTATATTGGTGTCCCAATTATGTTTCTATCATAAGGGGAATTGTGGCCCCAAGTGGTGCAGTGACAACTCTTGGCATTAGTTCGATAAGTGGAAGTGAAAATGCTAGTGGTAAGAGAGCCACCAAAAGTGGTGGAATTGCTAAAGGTGGTGGTGTAAGGGCACCACTAGTACAAGGGGTCCATTGCCCATATTTAACATAGTTGTGGATTTCTTCCATGAGTTGCAGTGGAATTACTAAGAGGTTAGGATTGAAAAACTTCGGAATTTGCATGATTTCAAACATAAACCCCATGAGAGCTTGAGAAAAGCCTATGCACAAATGCATAGGTTGATCATGGTGACACAAAGTGTCATATAAACCCAAACAATCCATTTTGATATGGGATCATGGACAAGGAATTTAGGCATTGGGTGCGAGATGCCATTTTATTATAGCCTACCCAACCCATGTTCGTTAGTTTGTTTCAATTGTTGGAAAGGATTGAGATGAACATGGTGGAGGAATGGGTGGTCACCCTTGGGTTCAACAAGGAAAATCCAAGGAATTTTCCAACATCATCACGTCAATAATCACAAAATTAGCCCACTAAAGCTACACCACCCAAGCCCAAGGGGGCCAAACCAAATTTAGGTGGTGGTTTCACATCCTATTCAATGAAATAAGGTGGACAAGACAAGTGTTGGAGGTGTGGTGGGCTTCATAAGAAAAAAAATTATCCCAATCCAACACATGCCACAACTTCCAACCTTAATCCATGCTAACCAATTTCCCATTGTCATGCATATGGGCATGATGTTAATCATTGTTTCACATTTCACCCAGAATTATGACAAGGTCAATCACAAAACACCAATGCTAGCAAGGGCCAAGGTTTTGGGAAAGGTTAAAAGGGGAAAAATGTGGCCAACAAAATATCAACCACCAAGCCGACTAAAAGCCAACCCAACACCATGGAAGCTAGGTTTGTATAGTTGGAGGCCTTAATTGCGAGCATGGTGGCCCATGTGAAATCTACTACATATGGGCCAAAGAAGGTCAAATATCAAGAAGATGGCCGATCATATGGTTCAAATGCTTGTCCAAGATTCTTTTGTGGAGCTAGTTTTTCAGGATCATTAACACTAGATGAAACAATGCCACATATGTCAAGAGATCATGCATCATGGTTAACAAATGATAAAACCATGTTATGGTTCCAAATCCTAGCGAGATGATTTCCACAACTACACTAATGACAAGAGTTAGTGCGCAAATGCCAAAACCACAAGGTGTTGATGAGAGATTGGATCCTCAACGTGGTGAGGCTCAGCACCAGGTGTGACTCTCATAATCATTTGTGTTGACAAACACCATTCCCCATCCCATATGAGCATCAACTTATGGTGGAATGTCAAGGAAGGCGCTTAATTTTATTCCTAGGTCCAATGCACCTAGAAGTTTGATGAGGGCGGCCAAAACAATGTGTTAAGCACCATTATTTTTTGTTGACACATTGGCCATTTCAGGTATTCAACCAATCGCCATGTTTCGTTTAGTAGCCACATTATGTGAGAATGGTGGGACACCAAAGGTGATGGGTAGGTTGAAGGACATTTTTGTGCCTCTTACAATTCTCCATCTAGTTTTTAAAGCCAACTACACATATGTGTCCAAGGTTCAAACTAAATCTTGCCATGCATCTATAGTCAAATTTCATGACCTTCCAACACGACTAGCCATTGATTGAGCTAATATTATTCCTAGGGTTGTGGTTGCATAATGAAAAAGGAGTGTTTTAATTGAAGGGGGCATCAACATGATGGTATTGACCCCTTTGGGTGTTGTTGGATTATGGTGTTCAACCATTGATGTTGGGTAAAATTATTGTTGATGGTCTTGAATTGACCGATGTCGATCTTGACCATGCCCATATCACATTTTGACATCCATGGGTGGGTTAGAGAAGGCATGAAGGTTATTCGAATATAAGATTGTGATCCAAGTTAATCCCAACAAACCAATAGATTACATTGTTGTGTAGTAGGCCCAAACAGTGATCACGCATGATACGTCCTATAATGTGTTGGTTGGAATTTGGTGTTGTACCCCCTCGGGGTTGCCATTGATTTTCAGGAGGAAACTACATACTATTGTATAGGTTGACAAACAAGAATTAATCACAAGGTTTCATTACTAGTGAAATTCATTGGGGGGCAAATCATTATGTGGAAAAGGTCCACAAGCCAAGCAAGTTTGCATGCAGCAGTATTTTTGACCAGTCAAAATTCAATACAACAATCAAATGATTATTTGATTCATCAAACACCATTTTGACTAGGCAACTGCCATGTGGCATTTAAACATTGGCCACTAGGTTATGCCACATGGATAAAACCTAAACAACCTAAGTTAAACCTAAAATTAAATACCTACTCATAAGGTCCTTATGTTTAGGAACTTATAAACTAAACTCCTAGGCCTAGGTTTAAAAGCTTATAACTAACAACTAGGTAAATAAGTTTATAGTAGGTTAAAGTAATTCAAACTATGACCTTTATTAGGCTTAAATGTAAACCACTTAAATTAAGCCTACACCTAGATGACCTAAGTACAAAAATCCTATTTCATTTTGAATTTGGTTTTCAAGGTTGAACATTTTCAATTGACTCATCCTAAGTGGCCTTCCTTGTTAAAAAATTTATTATATATTGGACGCTTATGCACATATATTTTTATTGATCCTCATTTGGAAATGATGACAAACAATATGGGACAAACTTTTGGGACGGAAAAACATTTTGATGTTCACACAACATTAAAGCCTTTTAGTTCACACAACATTATTTCAAAATAATTATGTAAGATACATAAATTGAGTAAATAAATAAATAAATAAAAGGCAAATGAAAGTGTATGTTAATTAATTTTTAAAATTTAATAATTGTTAATGTCCAGTTGTTTAATTATAATTAAAATTTACAACCATATTATAAATCCTTGAATTATATAAAATATCAAAATAATTATAATGTACTATATTATTGATTAATAATAACAACCAAATTATAACTAATCCTTACAATTTTGACCCTAATTCATAATATATTATCAATGATGTATTTGTAATAATTAATATATAATTATTTAATTACAAATTCATAGTGTATTTTAAGTAAATAAATAGTTTAAAATTAGTAATTTATCATAGGTATATAAATAGCCTACCCTAGTTTATATAACTAGGTTATCTATAGGCTAAAGTATAGGTGAATAGGTGGAGTATGGGTAGGGTATGTATAAATAAATATACATACATATAAGCTATTTGTATTCTATTTAGCCACACATTTACATTACATAAGTTAAATAGGTGGCTAATTTAACCTACAAAAAATTAATTATGAGTAAAATAATAATGTTTAAACCAACCACAACTAAAGTAATTATGGCATAATTAATTATTATTTAAATGAATAATGGCTAAACCAAAAATTGAAATAATTCTGGGGAAAACAACCATGACTAAACTAATTATGGTTCAATTAACCATATTTAAATAAATAACGGTTGCATATATAATGATTAACCATTACATAAACATTATATACGACAAATCAACTATGCATAAATTAATTGTGACTAAAATCAAAATGAATTAAGTAATTATGGCTAAAATCAAAATTGTTTAAATAATTATGGCAAAATTAACCATGGCTAAACTAGAAATGGTTAAACTAACCATGAGTAAATAAAATTGGTTAAACTAATCATTAATAAAGTTAATATGGATAAATTAACTAATGAATAAACATTATATGGCAAAAATAATTCATGGCTAAAATAAACATGAATGAAATAACTATGGCTAAAATCTAAATGGTTAAAATAATTATGGCAAAATCAACCACGGTGAAACTACTAACCATGAGTAAAAATGAATTTGGCTAAAATAAATATGAATGAAATAATTATGGCTAAACTAAATATGTTCAAACTATTTATGGCAAAACCAACCATGACTAAATTAATAATGGTTTTAAATTAATTATTGGTCTATTAATTATGGTTAAATTTATTAAAGTAAAATAATAATATGTTCAAAATATATAAAGTTAATTTAATTATGCTTATAGTAACCATGGTTAAATTCATTGTGGCAAAACCAACAATGGCCCAATTAGTAATGGTTAAATTAATTATGTTAAATTAATTATCATGGTTAAAAGTTATAAGGCTAAACCAACTATTGCTAAATTAACCATGGTTATATTAGTTATGGTTAATTTTAATTTTAATTAGTTTTTTCATAGGTAGTTGAACCATAATTAATGTTATTTTGATCAATTTAACCATAGTTAGATAAACCATATACATAAATAATTTGGTCATGGTTCATTTAATTATGATTAGCCAATTTTTACATTTTCAATTTATTTTTTAATTGGTCAAACATAGTCAAAATTTTACAGTAGTCCCAAGATACCCAACGGGTATTGGATTTGTAATAGGCCCTTTTGACCAAAACTATTTTGTTAGCCTTATTGATTAAGTATAATAAGTGACCTTATTGATTAGGGCACTTAACAATTTGACTAAATTGGGTGGTTTTATTGATTATGCCATTAACCAATTTGGGTAGGTGGTATTTCAAAGTCTAATTTTATTAGATGTTCGATCGATCATTTTAGTCAAATTGGTTAATCAAAAGATACCCATTGTCATTCAAGCCCTTAACCTTTAGTAAAAAATACATGTCCTCTAATAAAAATGACCCATTTAGTCAACTTGGTTAGTTTGAAAAAATAGGAATTTTAGTAGTGATTTTTCATGCTTAGTGGCACCCCCAAAATCAATGGAATTTAATTTCCAACACAATTTTGATAAAAAAAATGTAGTTAGCCACCACTTGTTAGTTTATCCTTGTTCTTTAAGTGTTAACAACCATTGTCCTATGCCATAACGATCAAATAAAAACCGATTTTTTCTTCATCTATTTACGAAAGTAAAATTTCCATTTTACATTTGGCACTTACAAGTAATTCGCAATCACATGAATCACATGCAACTAATTTTCACACAATTGTGTAAAACAAGTTATAATAGATAACCAATTGCATGCGACAATTATGTATATGACATGTATATGGTATCATGTACATATACATTTATTCATATTTTTACAATTTAAATTGCATATGCAACAAGATGTGAAATTAAATAATAATTTTTTTGTAATGACACATGCATATTTTTTAGGCCAATTATTAAGTGACATGTGGCATTAAAAAAAACTCATTTTGGTAGTTATTATTTTAGATCAATTAATTATATTTCTGTTGTTCAATTTAAGGTTTATAAGATGTTGACACATGGCACTTAAGTAGGTAGGTAAGTGATTTCAATTTATTTTATTTTATTTTGGGTTTAAATTTTATGGCTAGAATGTTTTTATTGAATCATCCCAAATGCCAAATTTGTTTTTTAATATTTTAAAGTTGTAATGCATTAGATATATATATACCTTTGAAGTTTGTAATATATATATATATAACTTGAAAGGTTGGACAAACAATGTGGGATAAAACTTTATTTGCATCCTATTTGCATTTTAGTTACAATTAATGTTGCAACTAAGGTGCAACTAAAATTTTATCCCTATGTAAAACTAAACATGACTTTTCATTTAATTGTTTCCTTTGCCTTAATCATTTCAAACATGTTTTGTTGTTCCCAATATTTGTATACAATGTTAACACAAACCAAAAAAATTACAATGCTAACATAAGAAAAAGGAGCAACAATAACAAAGGAAAAAATAAAACAAACAACAAAAAAAGAAATAAAGGAAGAAAGAAGAATGAGAAAAATGTAAAATTTTTATTTAAAAAATAAAATTAAAAGAAAAAATGGAAAGAAGGACAAAAAAAAAAAATTATAAGAAATAATAATAATAAAAGGGTGGGGGGGGAAGGGGGAAAGGGGGCAAGGGGGGACGAAGCAAAATAATAAGAAAAAAAAATTAAAAGAAGGATAATAAAATAATTTTAAATATTAATAATCAATTTCTCCCCTTTTTTTGGTTTTGTCCCATATTTGTCTTTCCTTTTTTTCTTCATAAGAAAAAAAAAGGTTCAAGTAATTGGGTTCCTTGAACTTCCTAAAATGAACATTCTTGAACCATAAATAAATAAAATGATGACAAGGACGAAAAAAGAAAAAAAATGTGTGGACTTTTTAACAAAAAAATTAAGAATATTTATAACTAGTGTTTTGATTATTTGTAAATTAATTATTTGATTCAATTTAAACTCAATTTTTTGAATTAAACTGATGAATTCATATTAAATATTAACTAATATGAATTAATTGAAGAGTTGTTTGAAAAAATTATAAAATATCTAAATGTGAATTTTTTAAATTATTAACTTATTGATAGTTGAACAACAATCACAAAATAATGGAATAAATAATATTTATATAGTGACAATTACATAATGCAAACATAGTGGCACAACTAAATGTATCAATATGAATCATAATTGATAATTAGTTACAAATGCCATAATTAATGGATGGTGAAAAATGTGTACATATTGCATGATCGTATGTGTCGACAACTGTACGTTAGTGACAATGTAATTGTTAATTGGGTGCTACATTTACATTACTTGTAATGTGATTGGCACACACAACTAAAATACAAGTTGTCAAAAAGTCAAACATGGTTGACTATGTCTACATGTATGATGTGTACATTACACCATATATGTTTTCCATTTGAAACTAAGTTGCAATTATTGTACAATCCTTAATTTTCAAAGGTGACATTTTATATCCATGCTTTAGTTGTAGTGTAGTATATTAATTGTTTTGAAGTTCTAGTTGTAAGGTAGTGTGATTTTAGTAGACAAGATTTCTCATATTGCAAGTAAACAAAATTCAAAATCATTGTGTGAAGTCAAGGTAAAGAAGCCTTGCCAATTTAATTATAAACATCCATAAATACTAATTACATTGTAAAAGCCAAATGTGATGAATGTTTAATTTACTAGTTTGAACAAAACCAATGTAAAAAAGACAATTTAAAATTGTGCTCACCAAGTGGAAGAAAATATTTGAAACAGTCATGAAAGATGGAATGCCCATGGAATGTCGATGGACAATATAAATGGTCCCATATGCAAGGACAAATGGAACATTATATTTGGCAATTTGAAATGTATCCATGATAATATGAAGAGCACATGGCACAATTGAATTTACTAGGAAATATCACTTTAATGCACAATTCAATTGAACTTCCCATTATGATTCAAACACAAAATTCATGATATGGTTGGTGCTTTCATTGGACATTGAGTTTTTTTTGCACTTGAACATTTGTGTGATCTCGTGGATGATGGGGACCTTGTGCATGTTTCAAAGACAAATTGTGAAAATATTACAAATATTGATTCTTTTCAACAAACTACACACAATTTGAACTCTCCTCATTAGTGAAATCCCAAGTCATTTGTATTGTTAGACATTAATGGTTCATAAAATTTGCAAGGTGATTGGGAGCTATTGCATATTTTCCTTCCAACAATGTTTTAAGTTCCCATGGGATGGATTGTATCCACTATTGAAAAGGTCATTAAATTATTCATGCTAAGGTGCGTTTATTCCCCTTCAGTAAAGTCCACTGCCTACTAGTCGATTGAATCTCGTAACAACCATCATGATTTATCCCCTACCTTCTCCAAATTGGGTTTATTTTAGACCATTGGAAGCATTTTGAAAATTAAATATGTAAAGTGTGGTCACATTTAAATTTGGATATTGGAAACATAAAGTTAAATGGACAATTGGATGGTTTGGAATCAAAATAATAATTCAACTTTTGATCGTCGAAATGTTTAATAAAAGGATAAAATCATTTTTGATTGAGGAGTGTGATATGATGTTGAAAATCTCTTTTCAAGGCTGTAATTTTTATTTTGAAAGCTTTTTAATAAAAATCCATATGAAGGAATTATGAACCAACAAATTAACAATATTCACAACTTGGTAATTTCAGAATATCAAAAAAGTTATTTAATCCCACTACGATTTATAATGCATATATTATAACAAGAAAAGTGTTGATTCTTTCCCAAGTTTGGGGCATGGTGAATTATATGAATGTGTGTTTTTCATAATTCAACTTGTGTATCAATTTGGTTCCAATTTGCAATAACCATTTTTTTTTGTTCTTAATTTGTGTAAGAGATTGATTTCACTTTGAGTTCATTCTTTTAAAAAAGTTCATCTTAGTCCTATCCCAAAGCTCCCAAGTCCTATTTCTTTGTGGGATCTAGGGCACAAGTCCTATTAAGTTTGCATTTCCATTGCGAAATTGGGAATTGATAATGTTTTTTTTACCTTTGACATCATTTGACAAACCAAAGGATGTGTCAATAAACAACCTAGGCACAAGAAAACAATGTACAAATGAAATGCATGGTTTTGAGCAACACATTATGAAGCATGTAACATCATCAATTTCATATTCTTGCAATGACATTTACAATGTTCATGGAGTTATGCGATGGACGATTATGATGCATAATGTGCAGAATCTCAGTCTATTCCGGAGCGGGCCACTGATTCTGAAGAAGGCTGCTGATTCCGGACAGAATCATCAGACTGCCGATTCTGTCGTGGAAACACAGTCATGACACCCTCGCGCTCATAATGCCCACGTCGCGCGCTTCGCACGCTCTCATCGCTTAGGGTTTCGGTTTTTACGTGTCTCTCTCGCGCACTCTCTCTCTCTCTCTCTCTCTCTCTCTCGGTGTTTTTGATCCATATTTTCGTAGCGATTTCACAGTTTCTCATCGGAGAATTTTGAGTTGCAGCGCGCGTTGTTGTGGTGATACGGTGGGCAACGTGGGAGAAACACGGTGAGACATTTTTCGAGCACGAAATTGCGGGCAGAGTAGTGGGGGCGGGGATGATATGGGAAACGAGCGGCAGATAGAGATGCTGAGGGCGAAGGTGGTGGCATCCATGCCACTGCGGAAGTTGCAACAGTCGACAAATTCCGTGGCAGTGGAGGACAGGGAGGAGGGTGAGCTTTCGGCGGAGGACGAGGAGTCCTTGGTGCCTGCAATGGTCTCGTCTTCACCCCCACCTCTCCTCGTTTTTTTTTTTTTTTTTTGTTTCCCTCCGTTTCTTTTACCCCCTCCATTAGTGCCGAAATCCCGATCAGTTTTCTTTTCTTCGTCTATATATTTTTCCACTGGAGCCCTGAGTCTTCTCAAATTTGTAGTCTATGTGTAATTCGTTGTTGCCTATCATATGAGGGATTTTGAAACCGACTTGTGTTACTAGATTGTTAGGGATCGGACTATGCATATGTGCTGCCTGTCATCATCGCTCTTTTCGTGTGCTGAATCTACTCTGATGGTGCTGAGTTGATTAGGGCATATTCGTGGGCGTCGAGTATTGTGGTGGGAACTCACTGTACTAGCTAGGAATGGTCTTAGTGGGCATAGTGGTTGAAGCTTCGGACTGGGCAGACATTGTAAGTGTTTGTAAGAAGGTGGTCTTGTGGATGTAATCCGAAAACCCTAATTATGACTCTTGACTGCAGCAGAGTTTGCTTGTGGGATGTGTATTGTTATCAGCTATTTTGTTGATGTCTGCAACCTTCAAGCAGTTTGAGAGATTTTGTTCTCTGTGGGAGTGACTTCAGCTCCTTGACACCCTTGAGGAGAGAAGATGGGAAGTAGATGGTGGTGTATGTCAAGTTATGTAACATAATCTGTTTTGTCTTCTGTTCAGAAGAAGTGTCAGTGCTGTTGCATCCCTAAGCCTGATTTACACTTTTTTGAGCCTTTGCTTTGTTATCTCCACGAATGTTTGACAGAAGTTTTACATGTCTTTCTGTGGTTTTCACATTTGTCATTTGTGGTTATGTGCAATTTAATTTGCAATGGTGAGTCTGCTGGGGAGAAGAGACTGTTCTGAAAATATTATCCGCAACATGAAGGTGGTTGCTGGTAGTGCTTCTGATGCATTGGACTCTTGGTGGTGGCAATTAGGGCACACGTGCAGCATCATCTCGAAACAGGGTTCCAAAGCTTGAAACACGCACTCAAAGCTCTATTGAGGAGAAGCCTGTTTTTCCCACAAGTTTCAAGGCACAAGCTGCACAACCAACAACACAAGTATCAATTGTAAACAAGTCACAGCTGCTCAATATGTTTAGTGCTCCTGCTCCCCCTTTGGCCTCTCTCCAGGGACCCATGCCAGGTATGTTGAGTTGGTTCTGAATCTGCTATGGCGATCCTCTGTGCACCTCATTCATTCTTGTATTGCTGAAGCCAACAAGATTCTGTGTATGGATTGTTGTGCGCTTGCGTGCTATAGGTCTGAAGTGGAGAGCTTGCTGCTTTTCTGTGCAGTGAGATATCCAGCGTCAGCAACAGTTTCCAAGTCACAATCTCAGGTAAGGCAAATCTGTTGGTTACCTTTCTATAAATAATTATTTTCCTGAGTCAGGTCAAAGGTTTTTATGATCTTAGCAAAAGTGGCTATCCACATATCAGCTGACAAGCAGTTGCTGAATGTCAATTCTGAGGCTGTCATTGCTAAGATCTTTGTGGAATGCAACTGTGCAGTTTTTCCCTACAGACATAGGTTTAGCAAGGCATCAAGGGACACCTATGCAAATTGATGCCAATTCTTTTGGAGGCCAGATGAATTCATCTATGAACAAGCTACGTGAAGTTGCACCAGCTGCATCAACGCAACCTGTTATGCCTAGTTTTGGCCATCCTATCACACATGGTAGAAAGAGAGGCAGAAGCAGAGAAGCCATAACAGTCCCTTCCACGCATAGCAAGGTTGCTCCCCCTGTTGCACCCCGAGTAGGTGCTATTGCCATGTCCTCAGGTACATTTATGTCTCTGCAACTTGTTTGCATTCTTTTGGTGAACTTGGACAGATACATATCTGGTCTGGTATGAAGCAATAATTGTGTGGTGACCATGGATGACTTATAGTGTGTGTTTTAAATGGAATGTGAGCACTATGAACTTCATGATCCATGCATTAAGTTTTCTCAAAAGGTCATGTTCTTAAAGTTCTCTGTGTTGTCTTAGCCTTCTCATGCCCCTTGTTTGGTTTTTTTTGGTTTGGTCTTTGTTATGTTCCTCTTTCTTCTTGGTTTCTCTGGCTATCTCCTTCTCTTTTATGGTTGTTAAGCTAGCAGCATGATGATAGAGTCTTACTGTTACCACTGGTCTTGTGATAGAAACTTGGTACATTGATTAATTTGACATTGACTTCCACCCACTGCTCGGAGTTGATGAAGTCTGTTGGGAGTTTCGTGATAGCTGGTCACTACCATACATGTCTCTGTTCAAGGTCATTGATGTGCATGTGGCTATTGCTGTTGTTTCGACCATGCCTCGTTTTTCCCTGTATTTTTAGGGTTAATACTTTCTTTTTCGTTTTCTTTCATTCTTGATAGCTAATATCTTGTTGCTTTTGAAATCTTAATAACTTATTTTCAAGTCATTTCTGAATTCCATTCAGGTTGATGTAAATTGTGACTATGGAGAAGATCTCTTATGAAGATATATGTGTATATGCCAGTGTTCATGGAAGAGCAATCTTGAGGTCTGAAGTCTGAACTTGACTCTGGTTTATGTAGGCCTTCATTCACCACAGTCTGCATCTGCACCTGTGAGTGGGGTGCACAGCGAAGTTGAGGCTTTTCTTGCCAGTTTGCACCTTCCTGTAGTACCTACATATTCCACCCCATTTAGTGAAGAGAATTTTGTAATAAAATTTGACAGTGACAGTGATAGTGAAGGGGAGCAGCAGCTGATTAGATCCAACCAGGGTCAATTTACCAGTGCTACCAGTGGACAGCAAAGCACAAGTCTCTCAAGCCAGAGTCCTGCAGACATGAGATCTGAAATTGATCGAATGAAGAAGCAGATAGCTGTTATGGAGCGAAGCAAGGCTAAAACCAACAGCAATAGCAATCTGACCTCTCAGTCTGTTACTCTATCCAAGAATATTGGCCCTCGCACTGGCACAGTGAATCTGGAGAATCTGCGCCAGCAAATAGCTGCCAAGGAGAATGAGTTGCTTGAGCGTCGCCAACGCCTGGCTGTCACATCACCTATGGAAAAGCCTCACTTACCAGTTGGAAAGGCTCTGGATCAACGAAATTCAGGTGCTACCAGAGTAGGAGATGGACAAACAAGATTAGGTAGTGCTGTCCAGTTGACTCTTGTGGAACAGGCTGTTCAAAACACTGGTGCAGAAGAAGGCAAGCTGGTATCCTGTGGTCCCAGAGCAAGTGTTTCTGGGTCTGCAATACTCTCTGATGCACAAGATGTTGAGGGTGATGTCAGGTTGATGTTCCAGAAGTCTGGGGCAGCTCAGACCCTGAAGAGGGCAGCTTCAGAGGTGTATCTCTCTGGGGAACTGCACAAGCTTCGTAAAGTGGAGTTGCCATCAGTGAGCCAGCCACAGCACTTGGTGTCTGCAGCACAGAGTTCTACTGCACAACATGGTAAAGGCACACTTGGTGTAGAATCTATTTCATCTACTCAGGCAGATGGGCGTGCAATCTTCAAGACCAAGCTTGAAGATGGACATTTTCCAGTTCACACCCATACATCAACCCCAGTAATGAAGAAATCTCAGACACTGTCCACGAGGACAAATCTATCAAATCCATCTGGAGAATCTGCTAGTGTGCCTGCTGAAGACATGACATTCCTAGTAGGTTCTCAGAGATCACAAGATACAAGCATAGTCATAAGCTCTACAGCCCAGGCTGTGTGGGCTTCTGTAGAGGAAGGTCCCATAACAGCGTTTGTTGTCAGTCGCCCAGATTCTGGTTTGAGTAGCAAGGATGGAGTTCTACCAAAGGATGCCCAAGGTGGGGGCTGGAGTCCTCCTGGGCCACAGGTTTTTGTGGATACCATTCCTGTGGAATCACCAGTGCCACACGAATGTGGAAATGAACATGCCTTAGGTTTAGAAGCTCAAATTCCATCTTCAACTTCTCAGCAAATAAATGTGTTTGAACCAGATGCCCCACCACAGGCCACTGTCTGTTCAGTTGGCACCATGGTTGAGCTTTCTACTGCAAGTTCTGCTGGAACTCCCATTCATGTGGCAGAATCCACTCCAAGCCGTTCTATTCCAAGCACTGTGATGTTGAGCACACCAACTTCCTCCTTGCCAGCAGCAAGGGAGGAAGTAAGAAGGGTTGTACCTAGTTTCACTATCAAGAGTCCAATCTATTCACCTATTACTACAGCAACTGGTTATGATGCAGCAATGCCTTCATTACACCTGCCAGGGTATTCTTTGTGGCCACCTTTGCATCAACTTCAGGCTGCAACAAATCAACTAGAGCCATCAGGTATCCATGGTCCCATTTGGAGTATAGATTCTGCAAGAGAGGGGGGGATGCAGTTGTTTCAGCGGCTGCAAGAGGATGAAGATGCTGTGGATAAAGCCCTTGAAGAAGCACAGGTGCGCAGGCGAAAATGTGAAGTGAGTGAGCGAGAGGCAAGGCGTCTTTACCAGGATGCAAAGACTGCACTTGCCTCAGCTAATGCACTTTGTGATGCACTTCTGCATCAGCGCAAGCTGCTCTCTGCCCAGCTTCATGCTGCAGAACTTCGAATGCTACGGCTGCCTCGCTTTGCAGTGCCCACTGACAGGCACCTAACTTCTGATCATCATGCACAGCTCACTGAACTGCCTCTAGAATTTTCCTCAGCTGCATGGACAAATCAACAACAGTCACCACCCAGAATGCATGTTAAGGGCAATCTGAGGCAGGAAACATGTGTGGAGCAGAAGGGCCAAGCAATTACCAATTCTCCTCCTGAGGATTGCCGAAGTATGGGGTCAGAGATGACTATGCCTGCTGTTCTCAAGGAAAGCCCCATTTCAAAGCGTTCTTCAGACAGTAGTTCTGGAGGGCATCTGTTGGGACTTCAGATGGTTGTTCCCACTGTTGGAAACCAGGAGGTCCATAGCAATCTGCACCTGTACCCAGCACAGAATGTTGCACAGGACAGGCTTAATGTGCAATCTCATGAAATACCTGATCTAAGTCTTGACCATTGGAGGGTATCAACAGTGGTCAATAAGAGTGATGGTGTTTCTCCTGTATGTACAGTAGTGAAGGATAGTAAGGTTGTCAAGGTCAGAATGCCTGCTGCTGCAGCAGATTTGGAGGGGTTGTGTGAGGATTCTGGAACAAATGGTTTGGAATGTCAGCGTAGCAGTGAAGAGAAGAATCTCCAGCATCTCACTCAAAATGGTGTGGGTGTTAGTGCACCTATTGAAAACTTGCCTGGTGATAGGAGTCAGAAGCCTGTTACACAGTTAGGGGACACAGAGAAAAAAGATTCAGATGAGATCAACACTCCCCCTAACAAACAGGTGCAATTGGCAGACAGAGAGCAACCATTGGCAGTTTGGGGTATGGACAAGGATGTTCCTGGGTGTGTGGTTGTGCAGGGTGCAGGAAAAGAGTATCCTATGAGTGAGGATAAGTTGGGCACATCAGAGACTGCACACATAAGTTTGAAGGAAGAGGATGAGGAAAGGTGTGATGATGACGGACTGCACCCATGTGCTACCAAGATTACAATCACACCACTGCAGAATGACATTATCAGTCTGGCCCCAGATAATCAGTTTGGCAATTCAGATGGTCCTGGTTTTGAAACGAAGGTGAAGCATGGAATTGCAGAAATTCCTGAAGGGGATGAAGGTTTGGCCTCTTCATTGAGGTTCACTACAGTTTGCCTCAGTGATGGAGGCCAGACAGATGGACAACCTAAAGGTGAGGTTCACCTTCCATTAGAACATCTAGGAATTGTGTTAGTTGGGCACAACACTGATCATAGTGAACAAAGTATTGTTGTGACAGGGGTTGCTTCTGGTGGTGACTGCACTACTTATGTTGAGCATGGACATGCAAATGAGAAAGGTATGTGCTTAAGTGTGCTTCTGCATCTTGGCCAATGAACTTGAGATGGCTATTCCCCTTGTTGAACTCATGTTTAATCTACTGTTGGTAATTGCAGCACAAGAACTCCCTGTTCCTCTCATACTCAAGGATACAGCCATGATTGCAACACAGGACAGTCAAAGTGACAGTGAAGAGGACGGCCATTATGATGATATTTCAAATGAAACTATCCCAATTTTGCTGAAGTGCAAACCTGAGATTACTGGCTTAAGAGCTTTAGCAGACAATGATGCAAATAATGGTCTCCTTTCAGAGCAAGATGTTCATGTGCAAGGAGAGTCTTTGGTGGATTCCACAAACACAGGTCTTTTGAAGTCCTCAGACTCCCTGACATGTGCAAATAAGGATGCCACTGTGCAACAATTAGAATATGAACTGGCACCTGGCAGCCTCAAAGCTTTCCAATTCCAGACTGACAAGGAGAAGATGGATTTGTTGAGCCAAAAGGTTGGTCATAGTCAAAAGGAAGCACAAGGATTTGGAAGAGAGCAACAATCTGGAGGAGATGAGCATTCGCAGGTTCACAAAGGATCAATAATAGAGCCTGTTAATGAAATCAGAGCCTTGTCACCATGTCAGACCAACTGTTTGGTTGCTGGCAGAGAGCCTAGTATTGAGGGAATGGAAGTTTCAACAGATGAGCAGCTCCCAAGCTCTGTGCTGTATGGAATGTCTTGCTTCTGTCTCGAAAAGCCATCTGAAGAATCTTTAGAAGTGGTGGAAACCAGCCTGACCACTTCTATGTCATTAGGAAAGTATGAGAGTCCGCTTAGAATGTTCCGATCTTTCAGGTTAACTTCTCAATTTGGATCAGCATGGCACTTCAAGGTAGAGTCTAAAACATGGAGCCATGATATTGACATATGGAAACTGCTGTGTAAATTTGAACACCGTGGCAAGTGTAACAATGATGCATGCCTTGGGCAACATGTGGCAGATTACACACTAGACCACACTGGCCTTCTGTCTCAGTTGCAGAGATATGTCAACCCTGAGAAACAGCTGGGAGATGATGGTATGTCTCCAAGAGCAATTGAGGCAGCAATTGCTGCAATTATTGATGAAGCTCAGACCTCGGCCAACTTGACTCAGAACAAGGTTGCAAGTGGGAAGTTGTTTCTGGAGGATAAGTTGCAATGGGATAAGGAATTATCAGTACCCATATACCAGATTGGTCCATATATTGTGTTGCCAGATCGAACAAATCTCTGTAGCAGAGTGAGGTGTCTCCTGGGGCTCCAATCAAAAGTTGTTTCCTTCTCTTCCTCTTTACTGTCACCAGCTCTTTGCAGGTTGCTACCTCCAGATGTGCCTTGCTTGCTTGCTGCAGCAGTAGAGGATAGCAGTATCACCTCTCCAGCAGAGGAGAGCAGTTGGCGTTACATAGAAGATGCTGGTGATTTACAAGAGGTTGCTGAGGTATGTGCACTAAATGGTTTTTATATTTATGCTTTGCATCCCCCTACATATGCAAAATCCAGGGCAACAAAGATGCCATGTTTGCAGGTTTAACTCCTGGATGGCTCTGGAATTTTTGTGACTTGATGGCAGGAGCATGTTTTGAAGCATCCTGGGGACATTGAAGCGTGGTTGGAGCTTGCACTAACAATTATTGACTATGACCTCACTTGTCAAGACGTTGATGCACAAAAAGAAGTGAGTTCAGAGGATGCAAGGCAATGGAGTTGTTTAAAGTTGTAGGGTGCATGATCACAAATGTGGAATATTGGCTTGGGCATGGTCACTTGTAGAAGAAGGGA
This sequence comes from Sphagnum contortum, assembly GCA_963920785.1. Classification (NCBI taxonomy): domain Eukaryota; kingdom Viridiplantae; phylum Streptophyta; class Sphagnopsida; order Sphagnales; family Sphagnaceae; genus Sphagnum; species Sphagnum contortum. Next base: position 12,912,470 of record OY987284.1, read on the forward strand.
GTAATGTGGGTTGGTGGGAGGGTGGGGAGAACAGGCTCTTTATATTCTTTCACGAGCATTAGAAGCCAATCCTAGTGTTGTCGTGCTGTGGGTGGTGTACATCGGCTTATTCTACAACAGAGAAAGCAGCATTGGCATCGATGATATGTTTCATCATGCGGTAGTTGTCTCATGCTGTAGTCAAGGATAACATGTTGAAGACATCTGTCTTTTGCAGTGCATTTATACCTAGGGCTATTTTGTCTTTTGACACTTCTCCATTGTCCCTTTCATTCACTTGTGCTGAGTTTACTAGTGTAGTATGCAGATGGAGATCAGATTGTGTGTGGATGTAGAAGACTTTTTTCACAATGTACTGGATTGCTTTGCTACTGTTGTATAGTAATTGCTGACTGTTGCTAGAAAGAAGAAGTTTGATTGTAGATTGCTAGTGTAGGGTGACTTCACAAAAGAGATGTCATTTCCTCTGCTGGTGTGCAGGTGGGTTTCAATCCAGCCTCTTATGAACTTTGGCTGTTACTAATCAATAGTAGGCTGGAGCTTGGAGATTGCCTGGATGCGTATAAGCTGGCATTGCAAGGTCTGTGCTCTCTGGAGGAGGAGGATCGAGAGGAGCAGAGTGCTTGCATACTGGACTTGACCCTACAGATGCTCAACTGCATGTGCATTGCATCACAAACACTTCTGCTGAATGGTTGGGTGGATGAACTTGTTGACCATGAAGGTAGTAATAGGAGACTACTTGCATTTCTCATTCCAAACGACTCCTGTATCCTGTGGGTTGGGTGTGCCTATGCTGTGGCATTTGGTGAGCTGCCACGTGAGTTTGTGCAACGGTTTGGATGCAATCAAGAGTTGCCATTTGATTTGAATTGGGATAGACGCTCAGAGGTTCAGCACAGTACTGGTCCTGCCATCAAATTGCTGCTCGCAGGCATGAACTGTTTGGTAGGGGTAGCAGAGCAGCAAAGCCAACATGCCTTGGCAGTGAATTATGTGCAGTGCCTGTCTTTGTACCATGGGCTCCATCAAGCTCTGATGATGGCACACCAGCTGTGGGAAAGGCATCCTGGCTGCTTGGAATTGGTTCTGCTTGTGGCACGTCTGAAGGGGAACAAAGATGGGGTAGCTGTGTTTGAACAAGCTATACGCTGTTGGCCCCAACCACGGGTTGGCCTGCAGCGGCTGTGGAATCAGTATGCATTGCATGTCCTGCAATGGGAAGGCAAGAGCTCAGCCCTGCATGTACTGTACAGGTGTGCTTCTAGAGCAAGTGCACTTGATAGCTCTGCACTCAGGGAGCTGAGGGAGGACAGCAAGGTTAGGGACTCTTTAGAATCTATCGCAGAGAATGATGATAGTGATGGCAATTTTGGTTCAATAGGTGAGGATGCTGTGTTTGCATGGCTAAATTTGGCTCTTTTTGAGGTTCTTAGTGGGGAGAGGGGACATGCACAAGCTGCTGTGGAGAGAAGCCTGAAGGCCGCGGTCAGTAGGGAAGATGTAAGGCACTGCTGGAGAGAGATGGCTGCTTTGACCCTTCTTAGTGATGTTGGTGATCTGAGGCAACCAAGTCATGTCCTTGACCTTTTAGACAGATGCTGCATGGAGACTTCTATGCACTGGAAGTTAACACCTCTCTCAAGCCGATTGTCAAAAAATATCTCAAAGCGTCGTCTCCACTCCTTCATTGATTTTCTCCTAGGTCCCTCACCTGTAGACTACTCAGTTGTAAACAGTTTTGTCCAACAATATATAGCAAAGGGACTAAAGTTGGGAATGCATACTAGTAGACTAGTTGAGGGAGTACTTGCTGTGATGCCTGGCAATGTGGAGGTAGTGTTGCCTTTATGTAGGCTGCTGCTTGGACACAACCTGTCTAATACACAGGAATTTGCTGCTGCGGTGTGGACAATCTCAATTGTCTTGAGCACCTTGTTACAAGCTTGCCCACAAGCCCCTGAACAAGACTGGGTGGAGGTTGGCAAGTTATTAGCCCATCTTGGGGACAAAAGTTCACTTCAAGAGTTCTATCAACATGCTCTTGTTGTGTATCCATTCTCAGCTGTCCTCAGGCACAGCCTGTTGGAGGTGCAACAGTCACAAGATGCCAGGTCTGGTGCTGGTGAGGAGGCATTGCTGCAAGGTTGAACAACAATCTGTTGAAAAGCCTGCTTGTTTTTTAATTACTGGACAACTGGACCTCCTTCTCTGTTGTTGACCTATGATTGACACATACAGCAGCCCAAGGGGAGGATCATGGAGTAGTGAATTTTTTGGAGCAAAGGAGCAATGAATGCAAGTCTGAAGATCTGCATTCAACCTGTCGTCAACAATTCTATTGGGAGTGACTTGGTGTCTGTATGGCAACTTTCCAGTGCTGTGTCTGTTCATATTGTGTGTTCTGTATTATTTTGCATGTGCACAGAGCCTGGATGTGTTCTAATTGTTGTGATTTTGCTAATGGGTGCTGCTGGTTCAGTTGGATCCATGTATAATTTGTTGGAGGTTTGTCAGGCTTGCCACTAAAATGATGGAGGATTGTTGTGGTGAATGTTGTGTATATTCAGATTTCCAATACGAGGATCAAGTATGCAGTTCAGGTGGGCTGTGTAGTATGCCTTTGAGATTCACTAGGAGTGTTAAATGTGTTGCCTTTTCCAATGTCACTTCTCTGTGAGGTGGGTTCTGCAATGAGGTGTTCATATTTGTGAGTTATTGTTTTGTGCAGGTGAGTTTTGAGGGAGCTTTGAGTTTCCCATAATTGCCTTCTCAAGCAGTTGGTGCTGTCAACCCCCTCTGTGTTGCATTGACCTAAGTATCCTTTTAGCTGCTAGCTTTTGTATTTTGTGAAGGAACTTGTTGGTTGAGCCATGTGCATTGTCACTTGGTTCTGTGGTGACATGATGTAGGTTTCATCCAATCCTGTTTCAATTTTTTGTTTGTGAGCACCTCTTGAAACATGCTTGTCTGTACTCCCCCAAGCTGTGACTTGGCAGTACCTAGCAGGTGTGGGGCGACCTATGAGAGGCATTTGGATTAGTCTAAGATGGCACACAAAGGTTGAAGAAGGGTGAAAGGGGAAAAAATGCAGGTGAAACACTACATTACACAGTGGGGTTTTTTGACCTCCTGTGCTGTGTGTTGTCTGGCCCTTTCTTCTCTGTTTCAAACAAATGGGTGGTGGTTGTTGCTGCATATGGCTACCCTGCATTTTGTTATAGTCAGGTGAGCAAGTGTTATTGCATGATGTTCAGATGCCCAAGACCCATCACGGAGAGAAGAAGATTCAAGCAGTGTTGAGCGGTAGTTACAAGCAAGTCCAGATGTCTAGGTTTTGTCTGATTATGGCCTGATTTTGTTACAGGAACAACCCCCCTGAACATATAACTCCTCTTGAAGCCAATGCTCTTATTGGCAGGCACAAGGGGAAGAATGAGGAAAAGGGGTGGGCCTGGTATGCATTTGCAGAGTTTGTTCAGAACTGATGCACACAAAGTGTATCTAACCAAAACAGTTCTACTATGGACTGTCTACCGGTGCCAATGTGGTTTCTCTCCATTATTATTATCCTCTCCTCTGTATCAACAATTTGGTTGTAGTAAAGCTTTTCTTTTTGCACAAAATCATTCTTGTGGGTGCTTCTTGATGAGTACAACTTCCCTTTGCTGCTGATTGTCGGCCAAGTTGATCAACAATGAATGGAACAGGATCCTCTGTGGTAGTTAGTAGCTTCATTGTTGCTGAGATTTGGATTTTGAATGACGTAGTTTTTGACCCCTTGCTCACTTTGCCCACCAAGTTGCAGGGATGAGTAACTAACCTGTGAGAATTTTGTGTGTTGAAATGAGTGCAGCTTTTACCTATTGGAGGGGAATTGTTTTACTCAGAATTCAGGATCTGTCTTCTTCTGCACTGGAAATTGTCTAAATCGAACTAAAAAGTTCTAGAATGCAGATGAGTTAGTGGACTGCTTCAAGAATAAGAGAAAAAATAACCCCACTGATAAGCATATCAGCACGCTTGCAAGCATAGTCTGTGCTGTTGGCCCAAGTGTGAACTGGGTACCTAGCTGATTGACTTGTTGCAACTCTACTTACTCACAGCTTTCCAATGGCACCAAGAGCACCACAAGAGGTGCCATGGTTTGAGAGATTTCACTGCAACAAACAAACAAATCTTCCTTCATAGATAGTAGTTACCCCAAGTACTAACATCTGCAATATTGTCACATTATGAGATGTACTAACCAGTATTGGACGGGTATCATGAAATTATGATACCCGTCAGGTCTGGTTTTCACAAAGTATGATGACTGCCAGATACAATTCTCCCCCAAACATTTCTAAATTTTTTACTTCAGGTAAGGGTATCAACATTTATAAAAAATTAAACCGATTCTCGTAATGCCAATTCTCAGAAATTTGAAAATGGCCAGTTTTCCTTGGTTGACTCTCACAAACCAGGTATTACTTTTTCTTTATTAGAATTTAATTTTTTTAATTTTTAAATTAAGATTAAATAATTATTGAATTTATTTATTTTTTTAACAATGAAAACATTGTAAGCAATGCTAGAAAAAAAACTTCCAAAAAAACTATCAATTTATTTATTGAACTTTTACACTTCAACAACTTCATCTCTTTCAAATTCCCCCTTCAAACTCTTCTAACTCCTTTTCTGAATTTATCCATTTCAAGGAATTCTAATAAATTAGATGGATATTTACACCCTATTCTAAGATCATTAGGCCAATTTTTGTTAACAAAAATCAATTTCTCTAAATTTTCTATTTGTAAACAACATCTCCTAAGGTTAGTAAGAATTCCAACCAAATAAAATATCATTTCTAATTCTATTTGGGATCTAAGAATCCCCAAAATTTGTTGAGCTAAAAATCTAATTGTAGGAAACATGGCTTCATGTTTTTGCCACCATTGAAGAGGACGTTTGATGTCCTTAACATCTAATTGATACCTCTTGAAAATCAAAAGCTCCCTCTTGACTAATTCTTTTGCTGGTTCACTTGTGCTTATAGTCTATTCAAATATATCCTAAATACAATCCTAATTTAAAATATTCTAATTAGCAAAATTCCTCCCTGATCTCACCAAAAGATGCAAATGTTCATGACATTTGACCAACATAGGATATAAGGATTTTTAATCATATTCTTCAACAAGAGCAACACCTTGTTCCTTTCATATCACCAAAAGATGCAAATGTTCATGATATTTGACCAACATAGGATATAAGGATTTCCTATCATATTCTTCAACAAGAGCAACACCTTGTTCCTTTCCAACAAATGAGGATATTATATGAAGGCTCTTATAACTAGGGTCTAGCACAAAAGAAATCATATTATGGGCCTTTCTTTTATCATAAACCTTTAAGAATGAGAGGAAATAATCCAATACACTGATTACCTCCCTTTTAATGTTAGAAGCTAGCAAAAATAACTCATCATTAACAACTGAATTATCATCCATTACGCTTTCAAATGAAGGTACAACTTCATTTTCTTCCTTAAATTTCAATTTCATGGAAATGGCAAAATGTAAAACATCACTAAGAAGCCAATGTCCACGTGATTGATTAAGAACATGGGCAAAAACAACTAAGGAAAGGCAATCAACAATAGTTTGAGGAATTTTCCATGTTAGAGTTGGAGGCACTCAACTAGTGATTCACATAGCAATCTATTTGATGTAATAGAGCACAATGGCATATCGAAATTGTAAAGCCTCTTGAAACATAATGATTTTATTAACAAACTTGCAAAAAAACAACAACAATTTGATTAATTGTCTTATCAAATTTTTAACCACAAAGACTCTAAAAAGTTGAAATAATAATGAGTTTGAAAAAACTACCTAGTTTTGATTAGAGTGTTTAATTTTTTGGGTTGAATTCCAATTTCAAGACAAGCCTTATTTCCATTCATGTCTGCCCTTCCCAAACTTCTTAGGCCAAATGATAGATTTTTGCAAATCTACTTGGGTAGATTTGATAGAAACATATTTTAGATTTATGTAGAATTTTTTTTCTACAATGCCATATTGACATGCTTTTGAGAACACATGTCCAAAACAAGTACCCTTAAAACTTTCTTTTAACCAAAAATATTCACAATTTACAATAAGATTCAATGCACCAATCATTGCATTGAAATTAAATCCTTCGTCTTTGATATAAACAATATTTTTTTCCTTAAAAACCATATTTGTCCAACAATTCTATCAAACTTTTGGCCAAGGCTTGCCCTATTATTTTTTTATTGTTTTAAATAAGCTAATAATCACATGTTTGGGCTGCCAATCACTATTTTAAAAATTAATCACCAATGCAAACTCCTTTAAACATCCAAAGATTGACTAGTTATTGTAGAATGACATTCTACCAAGGTAAAAACAACATCTAATTGATTTTTCTTCTTCACTAACCTGAGCAATATGTCTTGTGAAACTGATTTCTGGAAAGGAAGTTTAATTTTGGACAAAGATGAAGAATCAAACATTTGAACCACATATTGGATAAGTAGATTATTTTTGACAATTAACTAACCAAGGTCCCCTAATTATTTTTTATTTGACACATCTCTTTTTTGAAGGTATTTTTGACATAATAGAATTTAAAGATTGACCCTCTAGATGGATTTGTTTTTTTCTTTGAAGGTTGTATTTTTTTAATACTTTTTAGTAGACTATTCATTTTTTCTTCAAACATTTGTGCAATAAAAAAATGATCTACATCCACATGTAGATCATTTTTCTATTACAAAACCAATGAAATAACTTCTACATTGTCATTTACACAATAAAAATTCCAACGTAAAAAAGTTCTACCATGTGGTTTCCATGTTTTCCTTTTGAGCATGCAATTTTTTCAAGTTCCCTTTCATTATTTCTTCACTACCATTTTCTAGATTCCTACTTGTTTTTATTTGAACACTTGGATTTTCCTCAAACCCATCTTCCAAAACTACATCATCCACACATATTTCAATTGTTTCATTGCTCCCGTTTATCATATTTTCATTTGCAAAAGATTATTCCATTGGCAATTTTCACAAGATTATGTCCAAAGATAATGCAGAAAACAATTATTCTTCAACAAATATGCAAAAAGTATAATAAAAAAAGAAAAAAAAACCCAAAAACAAAAGCATTTACAAGAAAATAAGTTTAAAGGTTTAGTAAATACATTTACAAACAATGTGGTTTAAGGTTTAGAAAAATTATCAAGAAATTGTTCATTTTTTTCTCTCATCTAATGATGGAAAAATTCAACACGGAAAAATAGGTTTAAGGGTTTTAGATTTAAATCAAAGGTCTGATTTTAATCTTGCACACAAACAAACAAAACAACATATTAAAACTCACAAATTACATTAAAATAAAATGTATTCAACCCAAAAAAATGACAAACAAAAAGCAGAACAAACAAACAAAATACCAATCAAAGAAAAAAAAACTCAAAACGTCTAGGGCAAAAAAACCTTCTGTTGTTCAATGAAGATTCTTATTGTTGTTCAAAGCTCCTCCACCTACACAAGAGAATGGGGAGGGAGTACTAATTGACAAGCTGAAGTAGCAAGGCATGACAATGAATAGCAAAACAATGAAACATCAATTGGGGGGGGGGGGGGGCATGAGGTACCTAAAAATGGTGAGTTGTAAAGTGCAATGAGTAGCAAGGCCTAACAACTAACAAGGTAGAGTAGCAAAGGCATGATGCCAAGGTAGCAAGGTGCGAATAGTCGGGCACAACAACGAAATCAACAAGGCACAACAATAAGGCAACAAAAGCAACAAGGCAACAAAAGTAGCAAGGTGCAAGTAACAAAGCAACAAGGTATAAAAGTAAGAACAACAAGGCATAATAGCAAAAGCAACAAGACAATGAAAGTAGGCACAACCTAAGAACAACAAGGTGCAATAGTGAGACGCAATAGTGAATGCAACAAGGCACACCAATAAGGTGCAACAATGAAAACAACAAGCAACAAGATAGTGATGGCAAGCAACAAGGCAACAAGGCAGAGCAACAAAGCAAAAACAACAATAAAAATAATAATGTTAAAAGAAAAAACAATAAAAATTTATAATTAAAACTAAAACCCACAATGAACATGATACATAACCGTTTTATGCAAATTTTTAGGGTTTATAGGAAGGAGCCGGTGGGATGTAGCAATTCCAACCTAACCCTAAGTTTTCATGGCAACTAAAGCCTAAGACCCGAACTTGGGTAAATGGTTAGACTTTACCCGATTTTCAATTTTTGTTTTTTATTTTGTAAAATTCGGTTTTCACATTTGGATTTCAAACAAGTGAAAATCAATAGCTTGATTTTTAATCAAGGCTTCATTCAAGGTGATACCTTGAGGGGATCAAACTAGATGCCCGGGTGATGCCCAAAGGTATTTGTGATACCTGCCCAACACTAGTACTAACATTATTATCTTCATTAATGATTATAGCTCAGCCTCAGATTTGTCAGTGGAAATAATAATAATAATAATATTTAGATTTTTTTAATGTAATGGAATTACTATTTCTTTCATTCATTGGAACTTTAATTTTGTTGAAATTTGTCATAAAATGGATGTAAATATCAAAATTTTGGATGTATCTATATTAATTTATCTTTGTCTTTTTGACTTCCATGATGACCCAAATAACCCTTTGACTTACGTAATTGTTTTAACAAACCCTAATTATGTTACATTATTTGTTACAATATGAAATTCAAAATGATGTGTGGTGGATTGTGGAATAGACAAAAATACATTTTGGGCCTTACTAACAAAGTGAAAGAATGTCATAATTGCTTCTTTTGTAATGGGGATAATCCTTGTTTGAAGAGAAAAAAATAAAACAATAAAATTATCCATAAAGTCACCCTCTCTTTCACCCCCCATCCCCAATTTCAGTGGTATCCGCAAAGTAAGGAAATTTTATTAAATGCACAAGGTTTGGGAGTAATTTCAATAGTTGTATAGGTAGGAGCAACGAAAATATATGTAGTAGTAGTGGAGGCACCCAAGACAAAGGAGGGGTTGAAACTCAATTTACCATTGAAATTGGTGGAAAAACTAATTTGGGTCCCAGTTATTTTGTTTTGTAAATTTTCATTCCTAGTTACATGTTCAATGCCTTGTTATGCTAAAACTAGCCATTCTTGCCCCCTAATCACCTGACTTCACATATAACTTTAATGTATAAGAAGGTCCACACAAAACTATCACTTTGAAATTGCATCATCTTAGACATGAACTGATCACCACTTTCTACACTTGGACATCTATGTTTGAATGAATTTTGTTTTTATGACTTTGTGGATTATTTAATGATGAAATTGAGGGTGTTGTAGGTTATGTGGCAACCCCTTCCATGATGTGGCAATGTTTTCATTAATTAATATGTTACCATCTTAATGTTAGTACATATCAAGAATGCTTGCTCGAACTCAACAATTATTTCCAACGTTTATTAAGCTTGGAAAACTTATGTTTAACTATTGTTGGATGTTGCATGTAAACTCAAAGATAAAGGGGCCATTTTGGAGCATTTTCAAAAGGAAATGAAAGCTTTGCTCAAGTTTTTCTCGGGAGGAGCAATGGTTTGTACACGACAATAATGCCTTTAGATGGTTGTGCTTATTTTATGCCTAAAAAGACTAGGTACCTAGGCTTGCATTTAAGTGTATCACCTTGATAAAGGCATTGACACCAAGAACTTGCCTTCAAAACAATTTGTGAAACATTGATGATTCAAGCAATGTGTGTTTGCTTGTTCCCATGGCACTTCAAAGGAATCATGCTTCAAAATTGTAATGTGCTGAAAAGTCATACTCAAATCCTTAATACATCATATAATAACTTGGCCTTTGACTTTATGATTTGTTCTAAAACAACTTTTGTTTTTGCAATTAATGTTTGAAAGAAGTTGCAACAAGCATGCAAGGGCAAGTTTTGTGCCATAATTAAATTTTTATAGTGACAAATTATTGCATACCATCACTTTCTACAAGGAAAGATCCACCTACCATAAAATTGTTAAAGAAATACATTTGGCGTAAGTTGAAGCAGAGCATGAATTGTTTCAATATTAAAGTTTATTCATGCTATCTTATGGTGTTTGTTCCGATGTTGAATTGATAGTTTTTTTTTAGTAATGTCTAAAAAACATCATAACTACTTGAATGCTTCACATACACAACATTGTAAGGCAAATATTAAACTTTTTTTTTTTTTTTTTTTTTGAGTCACAACTTGGGTAGTACATACAATGGCATTTCAATTACACATCACAATTACACAATCATATGGGTTGTTGATCTTTAATACCAAAAGAAAATAAATGAATTGTTGCCAAAAAATACCAAACAATGAACATGTAACAAGGCATTTACGTAGGATGTCAATTAAGGTGAAGAAAAAATGTGATAGAAACATAGAAATTCCATAACAAATATAAATTTGTTAAATTGTTGTTTAGTATGTGATTTGCATATTATATAAAACATCCTTAACAAGTCAAAATGACTATTGGAGCATGGTTTTTGTCATGGTCAAATTAACATATTGTTTGTGGTTTTTCCAAATGAGATGGGACCATGTGAGATTCACTTTGTTTGTAGACCTTGAATGAACTTCTCGCTTGAAGAAAAAATAAGATACAATGAGTTTGATCAAATGTTGAACTCCTTTTCAAGACCCCTATGCACATTTTTCATCCTTATGATGTTATGCTAGTTTTAAATTATTTTATAAGACTTGATACATGTTGTATATAGACCATTGGATCAAGTTAAAAACTTGTTTGTACTAAATGTTTATTGGAGATAGTTACAATTATGGAAGAACGCAATAATTAGTTTCAAAAATATAATAAATAGACCTTTCACATGGAAATGCTAGACCTAATGGATTTTTTTAATACATAAGATATATTCATATTTAAAGGTACTTGAAGGATACCATTCTAATGAAATGTGCACAAAAAATTATGAAACATGGTTTGTGTGAATGATATTGTTATGATTTCTAGCAATTAGATTTGATCAAAGTAAAGATGACTTCCAAATTTTTGGACAAAAGCCAAGTAACAAGTAAATTAAACTTCTTTGATTACTATAAAAAGAAGGAAAATGATTTTCAAAAGTGATCCAAAAAGAAATGATCATTCTTTTTTAAAAATGTGACATGTGTGACAATAAGTCATGGACCATGTTTGAGTTATTTGAGAAATAATAATTCTTTTACAAAATTTTAGTCTCCTAGTAACATGAAGAACTTTCATATTACAAATTGAGAAACTTTTAGTCTTGATTACTATGGTGAAAAAGAATTGGGTTTGTTTTTATACATTTAACATTGCAAATGTTGAGGATACTAGAACTAGGGTCATTCATATACATAGATCCTCTACTATTTCCTACAATAACAATACAAACAACTTTAGCTTGTATTTGGGAAAATACAAATCTACACAACTAATGGACCACCATTAACTTAATGGGAGAAGATAGTGAACTCCACCATTGATTCTTCATACATATGTTATTTTTGGATGGACACATCTATTAAAGTTGTTAATCATGGAGATCACACAAAAGCTAAAATTACCAAACTCAAATAAATGTATGTAACACTATATGATATGCTTGAAATCTTGATGCAAAAGAAACAAAATAGGTTACCAAAATCACCAATGCATTGGGCATTGCCCCAGAAAAGGAAAATCCAACCAACATAAAAGATTTAATTTGCAACACAAGTAATGCTTTAAACAACCATCCTCTACTTTCATGCTTGAAATAGAAATGGCTACTTTTGAAGGTTTTGAAGAATAGATTGCAATGATGCAAATGGAGGTTAATATAATAGCCTCAAAGAGTTCTAGTAAGGTTCCAATAGCTCCTTTGCTACCTTGCGAGGTTGTGGAATTTAACATGTTAAATTCATAACATAAGATGTGGCTTTTACCAAACATCAATATCTTGGCCTTCATATCCAAGAATATGTGGAAGATGTGAGGGAACATTTATAAGGAGGTAATGGCTTGCAAGATGATTGAAAACAAGGAACATACCCAATTTAAACAATGAAAAGAAATTACATTGTTTTTTCACTAGCAATGTCTAATTGCAAGTAGTGTTCTATTACATTAAGGATGCCAATAAAAGCTAAACAAGGCTTCACTATAGGCCTTAATTATGATACAAAGGCACTTGAAAGGATTTTATGGAAGAGTTAAAAACCATCTATAAAGTGTGGATGCATGGGCTACTAGCTTTGCAATGAGTTGTGTTTGAAGCCATGATGTAATTTGATTGCTACACCTAATTTTTGTTAATAACTTGAAGTTAGTTTTTCCTAGCACAATACTCCTATCTTTGAGTGGGAAGTATTTTATATTCAAAACCTAGTTGGCTACAAGGAAATATAACTTTGATTTCCTTCATTTTCAACATATGGGAAATCATTATATGGGTGACCAAAAAAAAATCAATGACCATGAAAGTAAGTTATTCATGAATGTTGATGATACACTTAGTGCTAGAAAGATTTTTAAAAATATCGCACCCACAAGCTTTTCAATTAGCAATTCAAACATATATGTATCAATTGGATATAAATAGCTCAAAATCAAAATAAATGTTAAGCCTTTGACATCTTCAACATCCAATTGGACAAGAAACACATGATTAGTATATCAATGTTCAAAAGATTAAGGAGTTGGTACAAAAGAAGCTTTGTACACAAGAAAAGCAAAGTATCATTATCAAAACGTAGATGATTATATACATAAATGTTGACAAATGGAAATTCGATAATTGCTTACTAATTAGCAACCTATCTAGGAAAATGAATCACCTATCAAAGGTCATAATCTAAATTGGGTGGAAGATTAAATTTGTTGTATAAAGTCATTTAATGCAACATGCAAAGAAGATCACAACATAAAAGTTGTGCAATGGATGAACTCAATTGCAATGTGATTGTTCCATTAGTAAACAAATTGACAAGAAAATGCATAATTTTGGAATATCCAAATAGGTCTAGAGAGCTTATAAAGTCATGCATAATCTACTTTGATGCACTTGTAGTTTTTGGATTATAAATGTTTTTTGCTAAGTTTTGTGGTTTTTGTTTGGAATTATAATAAAACACTTGAAAGAAGGAGGTTTATAAACCATTTGTTGTCATTGTATTTTTTTAATTTATTTATACAACAATGAAAGGAAATTAAATCATTCAAATTTTTGAATTCAAGGATTTAAATGAATTCTTTTATGTTTCATTAGAAATATTCAAACCATTATTGAACCTTCTCTAAGTTTTCATCTTTTTGCAATTTGCTGACGGGGGCGCTAGGAAAATAAAGGAGCAAAAACAAATATCACATGCATCAATTTTTTAATTTGTAGCAATTTCATAATGGACAACCAATAAGGATAGTGGGGATGACAATGAAAGTGTTGAGATGGATGACATTATCATTAAATAAACTCAAGCAATTTGGCCACAAAGGACAAACAACAAGGATGATGAAGTGGACAATGAAAATTAATGCCAAGAAGGATGGTGAAGGCAATGGGATGAATGACTAGGGGTCAAAAAACATTGTAGTAACACTTTTTTGGGCACATTTATATACACATAAGTATAACAAAACATGTTTCCCATTTAATATACATACATTAATATTTAATTTCATTAATAATCCAAATAAAAATTTGAAATGGATTTTATGCATATATTCATGTCTCAAAATACTTGTCACTTTCTATTTGAAAATGATTGTTAGTCAAAATTTCAATTTATTGCATGTTTATTGTCTATTTTTTTTTAAAAGGTTGTGACATGAGAATTATCAAACTTTTCATATGGTTCACAAACATGGTTCAAATTATAAATGCCCCAATTTCATAAATGTTAAAAATCATTTCAAACAAATTTTAATATATTTCTAATTTTAATACATAATTACATGTATATATTTCATATAAATATATCCCAACCCACCATAATATAAATGAAATAATAATAATTTTTTGTTGTTCTTTTGTTTGGGTTATGTTCTACCATAATATGCAAAAACATTATGAAATTCCTTAATTTGGACATGTTTTAGTTCCAAATACACACCACCTAGGACAAAAGTGCAACGTGACTACATAGAGATTGCCATTATAGTGTTCAATTTAATGAATTAATGGATATTATAATATCACATACGTAGCACAAAAATTGAAAGGGACATTTTTCTTCATCTGAGTGTTAATGTAATCACAGGAACGTGCATATATTGTGTATTGTAAATTGGATTACACCAATTACTAACAATTGAATATAAAAGCATGAATTACAATATTTAATGCTTACAATAAATAATAAAAACGATTCATTAATTAATTTAGTTTACATTCATGTTTACAAAATTTGTGTTTGTGGAAAATTGGACTTTAATTTAGTTTGAAAATAACTTGAAAATAAGCATGAACATTATTAAGGTTGATTGCTATATTCTTTTATTTTAATAAATTCAATTTCTTGTTGTGCACACATTAAAATTGAATGGTTTTATCCAAATTGTGTAGGACTCATGAATATCACTTAGAGTTGCAACAAAATTGAATGCATAAACAATGTGCAAATGAATATTTTATCAAATATGAATGTTGATTGAATAAATAAAACAATTATGCATTTAAGAAAAATGCAAAAGAATATCTTGTAACTTGACAACAATGACTTGAAAATTTGAAAATATATATTCAAAATCAACATGCAATGGAAAAATAAAAAAGAAAACTTCTGAAGATTACACATATCAATTTATTTTGAATCATTGGATGTTGAAAATGTTATTGGTATTGTCCGATCACCTTGCCTTCATAAGATATATGATATGGTTAAATTGTGTTTAACAATAGGATTGAACAAATCAATTTGTGTTGTTTGTGACAATCTTGTTCCCATATCATCCTTGCATAAATACTTCCTAGATGAATTACCTTTAAAACTCACGAGGTGAAAATCACAACCTCTTGTAGACCTCCCATTAACTCTTTTGAATCATTATGTGCTTCAACCCCCATGCAAGATTTTTGAAGGTATGTTATTATCAATTGGGGGAATTTTGTCGCATCCACCTTTATTGTGAAACTCTCCACAATTTTCAATATGTGCAACATGTTTTGAATCACTTTGAAATGTTTTGTACAATGGGCCACCCCAATTTGCCATTGCAAACACATTGTATATGGGAATACATCCCAAAAAAAATCATTCCTTGATAAGGACATATTGGCTATGAAATCATTGGGTCATATTAGTGTATGGTTATCTATTGTGAAATTCAGACAAAATCATACAATTTGTTCCCATAACTATGCATTTGCTACAATACTAGCCCCAACAATGGAAACCTTGAAACACCCCATCGTTGTGATGTTGGCAAGGAAAAGGGTTCAATTCATTGCAATTATAGAAAAATATTTAGTTCGTAATGTTGCACATACTAATATCTCGAATTTCTACAAATCTAACAACCCACGTTACAAACATGTGGAAATTACAACTCTTCCAAAAGGTGATGCTTAATACATTTTTCATGTACTTTATATGTTAACCCCAATTATTTCAACTACTTAACATTTTCCCCCTTTTGGACAATAGTTCATGCAGATTTAATCATTGACAAGCTAGATGTTTCAAACATGCATTATATTTTCATGAAGGCTACAAATTGTGTGGACATTTCAAGAGATAGACATACCAACCCCACTCCAAAAGCTATTATTGATATAAAATTTAAGATATTCATTAATAACTCATCCCTTGTCTTACATATCATTATCATACTAATTCACCAAAAATTCATGAGGTAGGCTATACAAATCCTTGTTAAGCAACCTTCACATGACGACGTGGTGGTTTGTCATTCAATTGAGATCATGAATGATTATAATCGTGATATTTGGAGATATCAATTTCTTGAATTATTCCTTATGGCCATGGTGGTCCAAATGAGCAACAACCAACCATATTAAAATCAAAAGCTTACATGGCTAATGCCTTATGATTATCTTCAAGGCAATATGTTCAACGCCACACATTTCCCCTAATAGCATTTGGTATGCTTGCTCGCAACCTATGTTCATGTTCGTTGAAAAGTCCACCTTACCAACGTTACACAAGTAGCCATTATAAGTCGAGAAAATCTTGCTCTTCAAGTTTAAGTCATTACCCTTTGACCTACATTAAATTCATAACAATTTTTTTTATTTACTTAATCATCTAATTACATTTGATTGTGGTGTTATTTATGACCAATTGTTATGTGTAGTTCAATTGCCATGACATTTATCACACATGCTTCCTCTAAAGTATACTAGTGCATTTCAAAGTGCCACTTATCAATGGCCTTGTATTTGCATTGCAAGGTGGGATTTGTGCTTGATTCAAACATTGTTGGGGTTCCAATAAGGAAAAAAATTAGGCTCGAACACACATGTTTTCACAATTAGCAACTTTGGCCCAACCATCCCACTTTTTAATTACCACTCAAAATAATGTAGGTAATCATTTGCTCCTTTCTTAATATGATCCTTACAAAATCAAAATTATAATATCAAATAATCCAATTAATGAATGGCAATTCTTCACATGATAGTTCATATGATTGTCTATCATGTCACCAATTATGTTGGGGTGATTTCCAATGACTAGTTTTGCCATATTGACACCACCATCCTACCAAGCTCATTTGAAAAAACAACTACATTAACAATGACCCTATCACTTGCACCCGATATTTCAATTGGATCATGAATATTGTCATCAACATATTAATGGGGTGGGATAAAAAATTACAATGTCCTATTCCAAGTGGTGAATTATTCGACTTTTGTATAGGGTTTTTTACATCGACATAGTCCAAAGGATCTGGAACCTCCATGTCCATTGGTTGATGTATACCCATGAGAATGCTAATCATTACCACTATGTTTTTACAACTTGTTGGAGATCCAAACTCCCCATTTATGAACCACCTTATTGCACATCAAACAACACTTTTCCACATGGAAACACCCATGTGTCTTGTTGTGATGGTTTTTTCCAAGTGTTGGTCTTATTTATTTATATTTTCAAAAGGCCCAAGCAGAACGCATGTGTTCCTATTGTAGCAAATTGTCCAATATTTAAAACTTGTTTCACCAATGACATCTTTTGAAGCAAACAACTACCAAATTAGCAACCTCCATAGGTATTCAACCTAAAACTCTCAACCCCATTGAAATTGAAAACTTCATTAATGCACTAGATTTGTTACCTTTTCTAGATGCAAAGTCCCACACCTTCAAAATGAATTCAATTGTATTAACCTTAACATTATTAAGGTACTAAAACCATCATTGAGTTCATTCAAAACCTTGTTTCAAGATGTCCCCAACCTTTTGGGATAATGTGTCACTTTGTTTTTTCCCAATCAACCACTTTGGTGATAATGGTCAATGTTGATTTCAAGATCATTCCACAATGTCAAATTGGCAACAAATACATCAATGGTTACTTTCCAGTAGTCATTGCCACATTCAAATGCAACCATGACATATGTTGCCTCATTTGTGGAGATGGACTTGACATAACATATTACATTATGAAGTATATAACCAATAATGAAAATGAGTTTGAAAATCCGGTTGCCCTCCATTTTAGTGCATCTGACAAATGGGTTGGTCAAAAGTCTAACCTTCTTTATGATGTAGTTGTTAGCATAAAAGGACATTAAAAGATATCAAACATGATATGTTTATTGTCCTTTATAAGCAAGATATTGCGGCTTCAATGGCATGATTATATCTACTTCAAGGTGGTCCCTTTTACAAGTCTAATGAATTTTCCATGTTATTCATCAAACGCCTTTCAAATATTTTAATGAATGTAGATATTGTGGAGGCTTCACTTGTAAGATCAAAAAATGGAGAAGTGGTTATCTACACACCCACTACAAATTATTTCAATCATCCAAACTCATTGGAACAAGTGTCCTTTTATGAGTTCACTTCAACTTACAAAAACATTTCTTCCATCAAACAATTCCAATTTAAAAGCCCCACCTTCAACATGTTTCCCATGCACTAAATGCTCAAACCCTTAAACATATGTCAATGTTTCTAAAGCTCAATTATCAGATATATCACAAGAGGATTTGACACCTAAGAAGCGCTTCTCCTAATTCCAAACATTACTTATATTGCACAAACCTTTTCACTACTTCAACGACCTTTTGGATGATTATATTTCATGGGAACATGCATTTCAATCACTCAACCAATACAATGTCATGCAAGCCTACATAGAACATTGTAAGGATTATTATGTGGGCAAGTGAATAACAAATGACATGTGTGGCATCAATCATAAATCTAGATTTTTATTGGACCACCCAAATGATGCCAATTTTTAAAAACCAAATGCACCTTATTACAACAATGATGAGTATTTTGGGGATGATTTGAATGAGAATCATGAATTTGACTTTGAAAATGACATGGAAAACCTTGACCTTTCACAATATATATATGGTGACTTCAATGCCATACTTTATTTAGTTGTAGTTGGTAAAAATCCAATCATTTCATTTTAACATGTTGCTCCCATCATATTTGGCCACATGGATCCAACAATGTTTCAAGGTAGAATGAAGGTTCTTCGTGATGCTTTATGTGTCAATTCAATCCTCCAACATTTAAAAATGCATTTATTGAATTTAATATGCATCCAATCATAGTGGAAATTATTACAACAACTATATTCATATGAACTTAACACTCTTTCCTACTATTCATTTCCTTTTATAATGTACCCTTATTTGAAAGATGTTTCAATTGCTTGTAATTTCAACCAAAAACAACATGCCACATGTGTTCATGTTGATGAGGCGCATGTTGCTCAACTTATATATATGATAATCTTACACCTACAAAACCTTTTTTTCACTTAGCTTGGTGGAGATGCAAGAACTAATAAGAGTCATGTCATCTAGGTTTTATTGACCTTAGCCTCTAGTCGGCAACAACCAAATTTTGCCATGGTCATTGCCCAAATGGGAATTGCTATTATTAATGTTGAAGGTCGAACAATTCATTCAGCACTCAATTTCAACCTCTATGGAAAGCCATGAAGTGCCCGACCCATTATTAAAGACATTGAATTTTTTGTTGGACTACATATGTTGATCATTGAAGAGGCTTCAACATGTGTAGAAGTGATTTTTGGATCCACATTTGAGGTAGTTAAAAGAATGTCCCACCATTACTACCGCCAAAACACACATCCTCTATCACGAGAATTGGTTCCAACTTTGCTTTATAATTGGCCCAACATTATTTACCCAACCTTCTCCAAATGCATTCATTCAAAACTAGGTTGGCTACAGCCTCTATAAAAAAAATCAACCATTTAATTTACTTGACAAAAATCATGCAACAATGAGACAACCCAAATTTTGAAACATCTTTTTGAAGATTTAACATTGGAATTCCAAATAGCCATGATGTCAATGCCATCAATTTCAATTCAATATTATAACAACCACTTTTGAGTTCAAGCCTATTCTATTTACATCAAACTTGCTTTGGGTCACCTTCAACTATTCATGTGCAAAACTATTTTCCATATAAAGGGAATCTTAACCAATACAATTCCATGTTCACATCACTAGGGGCCGTTGTATGACTCTTTCTGTTCTAAAACGTCAAAGCCTCAAATGTTTACGTGATGATAAAACAAGACATCTACTAATGATTTTGGAACTTGGAATGGGAATGCTCATCATGTGCAAAAAAAAAAGATTATGGACCCAAGGAAATTGCGAACAACACCTTTGGTGATGTAATTGGCTATTGATTGCAAGAAACTATAATTATACATCAAGTCATTGATGGAACTTTTGGGTATACATACTTATTTCATCCACATTACTTGAAATAGTCTTCATAAAATTTATTGGCCATGACCAAGTTTTAAATCTTGAATTTCCACCTAACTTTATTGGCATCCACCAAATATTGGAACGAGATGTATTCATCAAACTTCCAAACCAAAATTTCATTATTTCTATTGTACAAATTCCCATGGTCCTTGCCTTTGCTCTCACAATTGACAAATGCCAAGGGCCTACCCTTCAAGAGTTATCCTTGGACCACTTTTACATCCATTTCAATGAAACTCGAAAAAAAATGCCATGCTATATATAGTTCTATCACGAGTGAAATGTTTAGTAGACTTGCAAGTTTTTAACCCCTTTCTCATGCTATTATTAAATATTTCCAACTAGGAAATGTTCACCTTGCAGAAGACACACGTTTACGAGGTTTAAAACACATTGCTTACTGCACATGTTTGCATCATGCATTAAGGGAAAATAACCCAAAAAAATGTTAATATGAATTTATTTATAACAACCAAATAGTTAATAAAATTTGAATTTGCAAATAATTACATATATACTTTTGTATAACTTACAAACTTTGATGAGTGATCCCCATATTTCAAAAAATTCCTTTTGATGTATCTTTCACATAAAGACTTTGGGATGCTTAGGTTAGTAGTATCCTAAAATATGATTATCCTAGCTACCTAAGTTAACCTACCTTATAGGTAATTACCCTACATTAATACGTGTAGCTTTTTGCATGTCTAACTAACTAGGTACTTTGTAGGTAATTTGACTTACACTTTCCCATCCTAGGTTATGCAATCATGTAATCATATAATGTCCTAAACAACTAACAACCCAAGCATAGATGTAGTCATGGATTGGGGTTTACTATTATTATGTGAATACAAATTTATTCACTATCATTATATTAGATGAATTTTGCAACTATGAAAAAACTTGAAGGAATTTTTGTTTTTTGATACACATGTTTGCATCATGGATTACACCATATATAAAAATATTTAGTAAAACATTCCATTATCTATCATGTTGAATTTAAATTTATTTAGTTTAAAAAAATCAAAGTAAGATAAAACAAAAATATAATCATTACTTTTAATTGTGAGATTCTTGAATTGACATTAAATAACCTTCAATTAATCCAAAGCTTTTTTCCCTAGTCACGAGGTTATAATACTTTGCCAAACGTGCACACATATCAATAAGATATACTTGACTTTGTTATTTTTGTGATAATGATTTATGGAAGTTGGTTTAGGTAAAGCAACTTTAGGTTTCAATAAGTTGTCTTTTTGAATTATAGGTTTAAACTAAAATTTAATTAGTCCATTCTCAAGTAAAGAGGGATGAACATTTGTCTTTTTGGATGTATGTATTGAAAAGGTTTTTTTTTCAACACCATAGTCACAAACAAATTCTCAATACCTTGTGCACCAATTTGCATCCCATTTCTCTTTCAATTGAATTAAATTTGCATTCAATTCAATGTATTTGAATTGAATTTAAGTTACATGCAATGTCATTCAATATTTTCATTTGAATGGAACTTAAATTCAGTTCATTGTCAGAAGGAGTACACAACAATGCAGAGTCCAAGTTTGATGACATAAGGCAACTTGGAACTTTCAATTGGCATCATTATTCAATTACATGCAAACTGCGCTTGCCCTTAGTTTGAAAGAAAAGTCTTCTTCTTAATTGATCAATTCAACATGGGTGTCAATGTGAGCATAGTTGTAACTCTTAAAAGCCTTGCTCTTGTGTGCTCCATAAATAAACTTGGACTCCACCTTGCTCCACACTACCAGCAATGATCAACTATATATGTACACAATAGTCTTGGGCATAGGTTTTGCAGAGACAACCACCTCATTTTTGTGTTAAGCTAACATCTTATATGTGAACACTAATTTTGAGTTTTTGAACTTGAAGTCCAGATACCATCAGGTGTGAATGGTCTGAAGCGACTCACATCCTTTCAACAACCAAGACAGCTCTTCTTTGACTATCTTTTCTCTTTTATTTGCACCCACCATCAACTTTCTTTCTCACCCTTCTTCCATTTTGGACTTCTTGGGCTATTAGTCTTCTTCATTCCTCTTGCTGGGCATACATGTTGGGAATCAGCAGCATGGTTTTGTGACTAGTAAAACTCTTTGGTGATGATGTTGCATCTCCCATCCAAGCTAGATCTTCCAGGATTAGGGGAGTGGAGTTGGTGGAGCTTTGTGGTAGTGGTGGGGAACTAGCTACCTAGCTACCTACCTGCAATATTTGAATTCCCTCATCAGGGGTTTGGCTTGGCTTGGCTTGGCTTGGCTTGCTTGCAACCATGACCATGAAGAGGCATAGTGTGTTTTTTGGAAGACCTTACAAGGATGTGACAATGACTTCAAGGAAAAACTCTCAGTATTTTGGAAGGCAGTTTCAGGATTGCCGTGTGCTGCAAGTGGAGCCTGCACCAGAGCCTGTAGGCTTGAACCGAAACCGGCTTTCTTACATGTACCCCAGACCAGCTGGGAACCAAGACATGAAGGTTTGGCGCCACCCAGACTTCCTTCTCAAGCCATTCGAGCATCCCCAAGTGCCAGCTATTAATGCCTACTTCACCCATTTGTGTTATGATGAAGAGCACATCAGAATTTGTACACAAGCCACAATTGAAGGTGACAAGCAGCTGGACCCATTTAGAGGGAAAAAGCCTCCTCTTCCATCGTTGCCAAGAAGGCAGACAACTCAGATGGGCATGAATCTATAGTCATGCATTCATTACCATGTCCAAGCAGTGACAAGCACTTGGCCTTACAATTATGCTCATCATCCTGGCTTCAATATCAACACTCTTGAACATTGCAAAAAGTGAACCTCTGTGAAAGTTGTGCATTTTTTCCTTCAATTGATGTGCAAAGATTCTGGGTGTGGTGCTATTCCATGTTGCAGCATTTCTTCATTTTCCACTGCAGGAAATCCTGACAATGCTGCTAAATTTTGATGAGCAAGAAATGGGTCATTCAGATTTTGCCGTATTCTTTTATCAACACATGCAGCAAAAGAAACCAATATCATCAGGACAAACGGTGAACAAATCCTTCCTCTTGAGGCAAGAGTTCATCTCATCTATACTTGAATCAGTGTTCATCAATTTTCTGCCACAACACTCCACCCTAAAGCAATTTCCATTTCTTGCTATAATTTCTCAGCCAACAGATCTCTGAAATGAACTTGGGTTCCTGTGACACTCATCAGAGCATATGCCAAAGTTCCTTGAAGACATAAATTGGTATCTCTGGAACAGTACTCATGAAACTGTAAGTAATTGCCAGCTTTTCAATGTGCTATCAGACAGTCCATTCCTTTTGATGTTTACCAAAGTCATGCATACAAAAGCACGTGTTTGGCATATATCCTGCCTCCATCTGCCTACTCCAATTGTCACGCTCAGCATATATCCATTCTGCCAGAGACTGGGTCCTCCTATTGTGTCTGCCACAAAGCATGCATCCACGCTTCCATCTCAATCCAGCACTGACCCTGCTCCTTTTGATTACATTTTCATTCCATTATTTTCCTCACCTCCACTGTTATACTGTTGTTCCACATGTGAGCTGCGGCACAGACAGGTGAAAGCAGCACATTCACTGCAACATCCTTTGGTTGCAAGCCAGTCACCTAGAGCACATTCTCTCAGTGTCACATTCAAAGTAAAGTCTATCAATTCCACAAGCACCAACCCAGGCTGCCAAAATTGAGGGCCTTGCTTCATAGGGCATTTTCTTGATGCATTCTTTTGCTTCACATATATGATCAGCACATCAAGAAAGTTTCAGCTTGCAGCCGTAATGTGCACTTAGGTGTCATGCCAAAGTTCTTGATACATGGCCAGAAGCAGTTTGCCTTCATGGACAAAGATCAACACCTTGTCCTCACTCCAACATGGTCTATGTACCTTTCTTCACTTGCTTGGAAATCTGTATAAATCACACTTTTCCTTGTAGCAAGCTTATGTAGTTGGAAAGAGAACCACCAAGAACAAATTCCAGGTTTTTCTTCTGATCTACTTGGTCATAACTTAGAACCCTGCTTTGTATTAGATTCTCAAGTTCAGAATAGGACTGAAAGATACTTCAGGAATGGAGACTCTGGAGACCATTCTCACATGGTCTACAAATGGGGGCATCAAATCAGATTTGCTTCAGTTGCTGACAACTGGTTCATGTTAGCATACTATATTAAGACAAATTATAATTGAACAAAAACACGGGAAAGCACTAATGTTCAATGCTATTGCAGAAAAGCCCACTTGTGATGAAAGCATGAAGCATAACACTCCACAAGTCATTTGTGACCAGACTCATTTGAAATTATGCCTGTACAGGTCCCAAAACATCTAAAACTTAGGCTTCAACCTTTAGTTGTCACCCACTGAGAGAGCAAAAATAGTTGAATGCAGTGACAATTTTTTTTCTCAAGAGCATAAATAACTGCACTGATTTCCAACAAATGTCACCCCTGAGAAACACAGAGCCTCTCTGCAAAAGCTCTAAAGAACCTTAGCAGTATCGCTTCAAAGAAAGTGAGTTGTTTCGTTTCCAGGTAGCACGCACTGAAGGCCAAGCCTTGGTGTACAAATGGCCCTTGCCTCGCAAACCACAATGTTTCTTTCCAGCTGATGTCAATCTTCGGAGCTCCTGATGCTTGTGCACTGGGTTGACAATCCAGTTTATATGAGGATCTTTACGAATCATAGAGTGTGCTGTGTCAATCAGAATCACCTCAAAGTACTTGTGTGTTGAATCCTACAAACATCCATTAGCAACCACCATAGCAATGAGAGTTCACAATAACTGCAAATTCACTTACAAAAAGCAGATGCTGCTAATGCCACCTTCTATGTAGGGTTTAATGCTACTTACTTGAGCACAAAATACTCAAGAGTATAAAGGACTTGAAAAAGAAAACAAGGCAAGAATAACAAAACATCCACCTTCAGGAATGGAACCTGCTTTATCACTGCCAACCAGACAGCAACAAATCCACTTCATCACCATTGGGCAGTACCTGGTTAATCCAATAAGAATTAAGAACTCTGAGACCTCCAAGCTTGCATCCTGCTCACTCCTTGGCCACAGATCGCAGGTTACGCTGGAACTTCAGCTGGGTGATACCCTGATTCTTAGGTTTTCCATACACAATGTCCTTGCTCACAGGCCTCTTCCTCCCCCCTCTTCGCACTCAAATGCGGTAAACTACATACCCCTGCAATTGGAGGAAACTCAATTTTTCAAACTGAGAGACATGTGATGGATCAATGCTACCCTCAATCATCTACTTTGCATCCTATACCTAAACCAGTAACAGCCAGCAATAAACATTATGCTTTTCAATTTAGTGACAATATTTAGTTTGCTGAACAAAATTTCTTGTAATGAGCAAGCATGAAAAATAACTGGATCATTGCACAATACTTGATCATTATAACAGATTCTGCATCATTAACTAAATTATCCAATATCCGTAAATCTGCCCTAGTAGCTTCATTCAACTTACTACAAGCTTTCAGAAAATAAAAGCAGTAAAGGTTTTGTTTCATTAGAACCTGCCCGATCTGTACAAGGCAAAATTTTCGTGATAGGTTCTGCAAGCCTCAAAACACATTGGCAAAACAACCAAACATCCCTGCATTGAAGATCACATTTATGCTGTTCATCCCTCTGAAGCATTTCTTACTCAAATTCAGCCAGACAAACCTGCACACAGCTTACGGTAATGATTAAGTAGACCTATTAAATGCCCATGATGAAATTTTACTCAAGAGACTGCCTTCAATAACCTTGTGAAAACAACAACATTCCAACTCAATGAACTCCTGAAACAGTACACAGATACAGATCTAATCCATTGATCTAAAACCAAGAAACAACCAAATCCATGATTAATAGATCACTCAAGATGACCCGGAAAAAAAATTGTGTTACATAAGTAATATGTAACCCATGTTTGCCTTTGGATATGGAATATTTCTTGAACAATTCTACACATCAACAATTTTTTCACATCATGAACCTTCCTCAAGCAAAACATGGCAAAGCCCTCTTGAGAAAATTGCAAGGACAAACCTAGCAACAACCAACCCTAAAACTCTCAAAGCTCTCTGCCTTCCTTCCTCTCTAGCTTGCACACTTCAATTACAGAGATTGAAGAATTCAAACTCTAAACAATTGCAGAGACTAATTCTCATAATTTCAAGAAGGTAACATGACAATGAGTGCAATTCAAAACCCATGTAGACTATCAACTTTCAGGTGTAAAGAAACCCTAAACAAACAATGAACATCACAAAAGCTTACTCCATTTCAAAAACTGATGAATCTTCTGCATCCAATGTGTCTTATCACACTGCCTGATAATTTGAAACCTTCCCAATGCTACTACCACACTAATGCAAGCCCACAGAAATTTTGGATAAGTGCAAATGTTTAATGAAATCCAATCTTTGAAGTAAATAGCACATTTATTCCAATTGTTGTAAGATGATGTTGATTTAGACTGTGATCTTGCAAAATAATACTTGAGGTATTGGTCAATGTTATAAATTACAATGACAAAAGATTCATGCTTGCTTCTTGAAGTACAAAAATGACTGTTGGTTCATGGATTACAATCTTCACGATTGAAGTTCATCCCAGTGAATAGTAGACATAATTCCTTCACATATCTCTTCTAGGTGTCATATGTGGACTAGTGGATTGACATCATTTTTAGGACTTAAGAAATGTGGCCAAGTATTAACTTGCAATCATATTTTCAAGTCCTGACTACTGGTATGTGAACCAAAGATCTTGGAATGTAAGTTTTGGATGAAAAAAAGTTTCATAAAGGGGGGAAAACATTAATAAAAAACCAAAAGCAAATATCTTTGATGCCAAGAGTTACAAAAACTTGCCCAAATTGCTGCTGCATCAAGATATGTAAGGCCTCATCACCAGTCTCTGATCAGATATCTAACTTTAACCATTAATTTGTCAGTACATATTGTCCTGATGATGGAAAATTTGGACCTGCAGTGTTGCTACAAAAAGATAAAATTCAAGGGCATGCCATCTGAATTTGGTAATGGTCCTGTCAGTTCCACTCTTGACCTCTGTTTCATATCATGGGTATTCAAAAGATCTTTCTCTACAAGATATATAATCGTCACCAACAAGCAAATATTGTTGATAAGTTCATCACAGTACTGAATAACCCTCATGTCTCGTCTAGTTCTGTCCATACTGGGGCTCTTCTACAGTTCAAGTCCTCCATTGTTCAAACTCCTTCTTGCTTATTAAGAATGAGCTTGCATTGCAATGGCCTCCACCTCCATATGCCTGGACCCAAATCAAAGGACATAAGTACAAAGAAATGACACCCAACCAATAAACTCACAAAATATCATAAACAAAAAGAAGAGACCTCACTAGTGATGGGGGGAAAAGACATCAAGATGTCCAACCTTGGATATTTGTGTAGTATCATCTTCAGGACCAATGCTGCGCAAGCTGATCTTAAATTGGCTTGCATCATTCAAAGCTGGTTCCACATACACTACTGCTCCTATTGGCCTGCACCAAGAACAATAAATGCCCTGATCTGCTATTTGGCACTACCCATGTTCTCACTAGGTCATGTACTGTAAACTGGACAATTGCAAGAGCAATTTCCTCAAGGTATCTATACTCACCTTAAGCCTACTGAAAGGCTCTTTGCTGCTAGTTGGTTGCCGAGCTCACTCCTGAGCTCAATTGTTGTTTCTGCTAATACTCCCTTAAATCCATGTTTCAACATGTCCCCAGCAAAAAATGATTAGAAATCTTGGCTGAAAGAGTCAAGGTTTGCTGGTCATCACTATTCTCAGATCCATAGGCCATACAAAATGGTTTTCCAAAGCATATGAATGCCAGTGTCTAAAAATGTGACAGTAAGTTTTGAAGTTGTAAGCACTAACATTCTAGATGAAGGTATACATAGTTATTAGGCAACACTAAGAGAGCACTAGTGAATAAACTTGCAGAGGTGAACACTTACCAAACACTGCCCAAATTTTCCTTGCCCAAGCTGTACTTGAAATGATGATCGAAGTGCCTGATCTATTAGTGTTTGCTGTTTTGATAGGCTGCTTCTTCCAATTTCTATCACCGCAGCAGGATCCAAAGCCAAAAGCTGCATGATCAATAAAAGAATCCAACTTAATGCATGTTCATGTCAATTTCAGACATTATAAGACAAAGATTGAGGGTGGGGTGGTGAGCTGCAAGATTGACAATTCAAGCTCATTAGTAGGATAATGAGAACTCAATAGGCTAAAAAGATAACTACCTCACTCATAAAAAACAGTATACTCATGTGTGGAAATGCCATATATTTCATCTACCCTAACTGGCTAGTTTTAGGCACCTCATTGAAGACTGATGGGTTCACTGCAGTGCTGAATTCAATGTGAGTGTCTATTAGGCCACTGCTAAATGCTTTGCTATCTGGAAGAGCCCAACGCCATAAATCTGCATCCTCAATGTACCTAAAAAGTGTTTCCACTCTCTCAATGTCCTTCAGATCTGTTACAAGGCCTTTTGCTTTGTGTCCACCAACTTTGAACAGGCTTTGGTGGCCCTGCACAGCCTCTGCTTGTTCATTTACACTTGCAGCTTCATTGGTGGCTTCTTGGAGCTTCTCAGTAAAATAATCATAAGCTATAGTTGCTCCAGATCTCTTCATATCCAGAACAATTTCAAGATTCGGTGGACAGTCTCCTCCATCTGGAAGCATCTCAAGGGCAGTTTTGTGATGGTCCAAAACTACAACCCTGTATCACAGACATCCCATTGACTGCCAAAAGGTCAGCTGATGCCGCTTCTCAACCTTATATGGCTTCCTCCCAGGGTATATTTGTGCTGCCAAAAGATAAACTGCTCCTGCTAGTCTAATGTATGTCAATGTGAGTTCAGGGTATCCTCTGAAACAAAAAAGGTGATGGGCGCCCACAGGAAATGGCTATAATAAGAGACACACTGTGGAAAGTGTACTGTGACACTCTGAAAACCAAACCTATATAGTACACGAAACCTAAATGCAACACAGATGCAGCACAGAATGCAAGTTCCAGCCTTAATCATTACTCTAGATCCAAGACATTTTGATTGACTTTAGATTACCAGAAGATTCTCCTGAATTTGTTGAGACACACTATTCATTACCTAATGCAAGTCTAAACCCTAATTTTCCCTCCTAATGAAGCTTGCTTGGGTTTAGTCTGATATTGGTCCATGATAATATATGGTTTAGGGTTTCTCTTGTGCCAACTACAAGTTCACAAAATACCAGCAGGAGGGACTCAAAACAAGAAAAAGAAATACATACCATCTTGCCTTGTGGGAAAGCTTAACTGCAAAATCCTTAGGACCAACAAAATCCAAAAGATAAAAGACATCAACACCTTCTGTCACCAGTTCTTCAACCCTGTCAAAAAAGGAACAGATTCAGAAAATGCAGAAAACCAACACTTCCAATCCACCATACTTTTCAACAGCTCTATACACTAATAAGGAAGAATACTCAACAGACAAAAAATTCGCAGCAGTAGACAAGCATTAGAAACAAACATGATTCATGTTAAAGCTAAGGTGAAGAACAAAGCAAAAATGCCCTATTAAGCCCTAATCCTAATTCCAAAACTGCAAGCTCCCAGCCAAGAAACAGATAGAACAAAATGAAGGACAAATTACATAAAGCAAAAGAGGGGACGATTTTATACAGCAAAATGAGGGACATTTTTCATACAGAAAAAATGAGGAAAGATTACATAACAAATCAAACGAAGGACCAATCTTTGCATGAAACAAAAAGGAGCGATGAATTCCACAAACACAAAAAAGAAAATGAGGGACAAAAATCCTAAGATTACATCATTACCTTAGGGGACTATAGACAGTATTGGGAAGAAATAGTGGGGGAGAACATCGGAGTGCGGAGTGATAAAGATGTGCTGCCAATGCTGCAAAAGCACCATCTGGACACGGATAGTGGTACAATACCACAGCTGAAAACTTCCTATCCTCCTCCGCTCTTTTGTCCCCAGTTTCTCGCACAAGAGTTTCCATCGGATTCCACAACATAACACACACACACTTACGCCATTCGGGAGCTCGCAAATTCGGGAAGGAAACGAGTGTCACTCTCTCTTTCTCTAGGAAACGACAGAGGGGATTAGGGTTAGGGTTTAGGGTTCAGTGACCCAAACTAACCAGTGGGTTGGCGATCATCCAAAAG
The DNA here is from genome assembly GCA_963920785.1 of Sphagnum contortum. Taxonomy (NCBI): domain Eukaryota; kingdom Viridiplantae; phylum Streptophyta; class Sphagnopsida; order Sphagnales; family Sphagnaceae; genus Sphagnum; species Sphagnum contortum. The sequence goes on from OY987284.1 coordinate 12,942,757, forward strand.
AGGATATAGCCAAATTTGGCTACAGGTCAGAGAGGAAAGTAGACAAGTTTAGGAATGGTGCTATATGTTGGTGACATGCTAGAACCTACTGTCTAAATATGGCGAATTAAAAAAAACAAATTCTTAATAATGTGGTGACAATGTGCCATTTTATCTATTTATTTCCATAAAATAAATGCCTTCATACCTGTCACAAAGGCCTTTTCTTTTTAATGGTCACCAGGATGTGAAATTTCACCCAAAAAAAAAAAAAATGGAAAAAAAAAAACAAACAAACAAACCCTGTAACTAACCCTAGGAAAGCCAATTGAAATTGTAACATGGTAAAGAGTTTGGGAGATGCACCCTGTGACCATTGTCTTGCTACAGGCCATGACATGCAAAGCTGGACTTCAAGAAGCCAAAAAAGGACACTCATCAAAAAGTTGAAGCCACCCATCAAGCCCTTTTGCAACATTCAGTCTGCCAAGCCAGGATCTCCAAGACTGGCTCGCTGTTTTCAAACAAATGCCACCTCAAGGTTGATGATGGCAACAGAGCGACTGAATATGCAAGCCACAAGGGTGAAGGAAGGAAACTAACCACCAGAAGCTAATATGGCACAAACCCATAGCACTAAACAGCACACTAAAAACATTGCATGTTTGCTCACAGACTCTTTTCGAGAGCTTTAGATACAAGGGTGAAGGAAGCACCAGAAGCTCATACATGGCATGAACCCATAGAAGTAAATGATGCACTATTGTCTGTTTGCCCACAAAACTCTTTTCAAGAGTTTTAGACTCATCATCTGACTATCTGCTTTAGGACCATATGATATCTTCTAACCATTCTAGTCAGAGAAATTGGTTCTACACATGGGAAGAAAATACAGTGTAAATGATGAGCTGATATGATTTGTGTCAGTTGTGCAGAAAATATGTTACTGTCTGTCACAACAGGTGGGCAAATAATTAGGATAATGCAAATGTAACAAACATGATAACTGCAGGGGGCGTCAGGTGGAAGTCCCAGATTGACAGCAATGTACTAACACCACAGTGATGGTTTCAAAACTGTTATTTGATGGCAAACATGTAATTACAACTATCACAACAGGCAAAGCCCGTTGCAAAGAATATCTCTACACTTCCTGAATTCTTTTTTTGGATCGCTGATGAGAAGCTCAGTAGAGAATGATATTTTACTCTGGATGCAATTTGTTGTTGTCGTCGTCCTCCTCCCTGGCACTACAAATTGCTCATCACAACCAACTCAGAAAGAAGAATTGGGAGTCTCTCTGTGTGTCTCTGTGTCTCTGTGTCTCTCTACTATCAATTCCTGCAACGCAACGAGGAACATAGAGAAAAAGTCATGGTGTTCGAATGGAGTCTGTTCGCCGAAGAGGAATTTCTTCATTCTCCATTGTGTCCTCTGGCCGCTTGACATGCCCCGCCATCGATAAGCGATGGGACATGGTTGTAATCGGTAGACCACCGTATATGCCTACATGAATTCAACCAGATTCACTTCATCAGGAATGCACAAGATACAGTCATGAGATCTAGCAGACTTCATTCAGTAACTGTTCTTCCATACAGATACAAAAGGGACTGCAGTTGCAATGGACTATTGTAGAGTCCTGAAAATTCAAGAAACAGCACGAAAGTTGGGTGTATAAGGTGAATAGAGCGAACCCATGTTTGATGAGGAGTCACCCATGTCCTTTGTTGCATGGAGCAAAAATGTGCCCGATAAAATGGTAACAAATCCACAGAGCTCTGTTATTATTTCTGCTGCACTCTGCTGGTCCCAGTCCTGCATTGAACATACAAGAGATTGCAATTGTGCTCTACTTAATTAAAAAAAAAAAACAATAGTGAAAGTGAAAATTTGATTTTCAGAATTTTTGAAATGGTACCCATCAAGACTGAAAGCAACTGTGATGGTCGCACTGTTCCAAACCTTGAACATAATGGCACTGGCAAGAATTGTAAGTGATGTAAACATCACATAATAGATGGGTGAAACCACTGCTGTATTGAATGTGTCCAGAGCCTACATCAAGCACAAGCCCCAATTTGCAACTGCAAGCTTTTGAAGAAACATACTTGCTCAAAACATTCCAATGCAATGAGACAAAAAAGAAGGGGCAGATTGACTATGGGTAAAAAACCTAGCAGTGTTGTGAAGACTTGGAATTGCTGCACTATTTGCAAAGGCACCATGAGATTGTACTGAACAAACCCTTTTGATATGTCTCAGGGGCTGTACAAAAAAAGCACAGAAAAGATGGGAGTGATACCTTGTTTAAATAGTTCATCTGTGTTAAAACACAGGTGATGACAACCATAGCAAACACAGATGTCTGTGGGTAAATCAATTGATTCTGCCCCTGGAAAGTGAGCTTCAGTGCAATCCCCAGTGCTTTAACGCTCATCACCTTGGCATATTACATCACACCACAATCAGTTGCCCTGTAACAGTTGGTGAGCAGGAGTGAAAAGGTTGCAGAAAGCAAGGAGGTAGATCTCAATGATGAGAAGGAAGGAGGAAGCAGTGGCATACAAAGTAATGAGAATTGCCACCATGGAAGAAAATTACTGTGTGCAATCTTAAGGGGATGATCATTGGGACAAAAAGACTAGGTACCGATAGAGAGCCCATAAGGGAGCAGATGGCAATGTAGACCAGCACATGTGTATGGCCACACTGTGGCACATAATGGAAAATGAGAAGCAACACCACTGCAACTACTGCAGTTGTGTATAACAAAAAGGCTGTTCCAAAACCCCACAAAACCAACACCCACTGTTCCATCAAAAACCTACCTTGGGTCAAACATCAAATGATGGATTGCACATGTATCTGGCAAGTTCCTCCAAGGCCTCAAATACATGCAACCATACATCTGTGCATGCTCTGTAGCTTGCATCCCACAGTACTCTGTATAACAAACAGCCTCTACTTAAAGAGAAAGGGGGGGTTTGGAGGAGGGGGACCACACACCAGGTTCAGTGGCAAGACCCCAAACTTTTTCTACAGAGTCAATGGTTTGCTCTTTTGGTGCATGAAGCACAATGGTGGTTGAACCGACGATGCAGAGCACACAGCCTACAATACCTAGGGTATGCAACCGCTCCTTGAGAACAACATGTGCCAATGCTGCACTGCATTTTGCAGTCCACCCCACACATATGCCCCCAGTTAAATCTCTCTCTCTCTCTTCATAAACCCAAGCCAGGTAGAACAAAAGAAAGTACATACTCATGGGCAGATCTGAAAATTCCTACATACCTCACAATGATGCTCAATGCACCAAGAGGTGTAACCAGAACAGCAGGAGCAAATGCATAAGCAGTAAAGTTGGCCACCTCGCCTACAAGCACTGCCCATCCCCAATTCCCCCCATCATCAGCACCACCCCATCCAAAAGACAGAGTGCACAAAAAACCAACAAAAAAGAATTCCAGCTCACAAAATTGATCACATACGTCCACAGTACAAGAAGAAGCTTACTGGTGATCATGCCTGCCCACCATAGTGGTTCGTAAAGGTATGAATATCCACCAACTCCTGATAGCCCCATCTCCCATCATCATCATCATCATCATCATCATCAGCCCCACCACCTCTGATCAATGTCCCAACCTTTCTCATTCCCCAAAGCACTGCAATTCCATCCTTTCTGTATTCAAACCCTAAAAACCTCCAAATCTCCATAAAACACAACACAATCTTGTGTGTATGTGTGTGCGCGCGCATATGTGTGCGTATGTGTCCTACTGCTTTTTCCTCAACCCTAATCTTCTCATTCCCAGCTCAGACCCTAATTTGTTCATCTCAGCTTGGGTACCCAAAGGAAGAAGGAAGATTAACTGACACTAACAGAGGAATTCATACCTGCCCTAACGCCTGTGGCACCTGCGCGCTTGAGGCCTTTCTTCTTGATTATGAAACTGGCACCGATGAAGAGACTGGAGCTCACAGCCAGGGCCAAGCCCTTCTGGTTGTCGGCTGACATAGATGCTCCTGGCTACCCTTACCAGACCCCAATTCCCCTCCCTCCCCCCCCACCCACCTTCCTTCTTTCTTCTCCCCACTCCTCAACCTCTCTAAGTTCCTGCTCCTCTTCTCCACTTTACTTGCTCCTCTCCCATCCCAAAGCTTCCCCTTCCATACTCCACCCACCCTCTCTTTTCCCAGTTGCTTATCTTGGGAATTCAATATGACATCGGGATTACAACGATCTCCACTTCGTCACAGCCATAACTATAGATTCAAAACCAAGCTCCCGTGGGTGGTTCTTCTTCTTCTTCTTCTTCTTCTCACTACACTCTGCTCATTGACCCATGACTGATCTGCTATGATCCATGGCTTCTTCTGCTCAACCCTAAATCCACAACCAAAACAAAACTCCAGATCTGGATCTTGTGAGTGATCTATCTAGCTTTCAAAACCAAGGGAGCAATGAGGCAAGCAGCAGCCCCAGAAAAACTCCACACCGACTACAAAAATCACCACTCAAGAAATGCAACAACAACAACAACAACAAAAGCTCATTTTGCACAACCCACCAAAAGACCAATCCAAATGATCATGGAACAGCATCAAATCACTGAAAACTAATCAACAAAATCTCAATCTCCGAGCGCGTGTGCGTGCGGGTCAGGGAAGCGATCGACCGCGAGAGGGAGAGGGAGAGAGAGACCGCGAGAGCAAGAGTGCGTGTGTGAAAAGAGTCGTCACGGAGCCAACTCTAGGGAAAGTGTGAAACCGTCCATTTCCGGTTAGAAGTGTGAAAGTTATCTTAGTGTGAAGATAGTCATCAGGGAGCCAATTTTTAGGGAAAGTGTGAAACAGTCCATTTTGGGTAGCCCTGCTTTTTCAATTGGTGGGAACATTATTCATAGTAGTAGACTTCATTTTACTTTTTTTTTTTTTTTTTTTTTGGGTTCTTTTGCTTTTGGAAAAAACCCCATTCAAAAATTGGAAAAAAATTCCCCAAAAAATAGCCAAAAAAAAAAAAAAAGTCTTATTTACAATAGAAAAAAACCTTTGGCCATCTTGTAGATTTCATGTGTTTTTGTTAAGGGAATCACTCTTTGTATATTTTACAAAACACTTAAAATATATAAATGTTTTTTTTTTTTTGGGTATGCTATGAATAAATTTAGAATTTTTTTTTGTAAAAATATATTTTCATAATGAATTATAAGCACCTTATTTATATTTAAATTAAATTATAAATTATTTATTTTTCAATAAGTTGCACCCTATAGTTTTCTCCAAACCATTTGGAGTAGAAATGAAAGTGTTCTCCCCCAACTTGGCCATAAGCTTTACCTATCCCAAAATAGGTTGCTAAGGTGAAACATGCCCAGAAAGGCAGTTAAAAGTGAGCTTCAAAGATCAACATTTTCACATGGACCGCTAACCAGGGTGGTCAGTTTAACCGGGATTCACATAACCAAACCCTTCCGGTTACGACATTAACCGGGGTTAGATCGACCAGTGTGCTACAAAGGCCGGCCGGCTTGTCCCTAGCTTTCTTTGGTACTCTCTCTCCGTGTCGAGAAGGGGATTTGTTGAGGATTTGGGGATCCCTGAGCTCCATCTCCACGTGCTGAGGAGCTTCTCATGAAGCACCTGTGATTTGCACTGCTTTCGAAGCTATCGAATGAATGCCTGGATGTCTCAGGAGAGTGTCAGAGCTGGATTTAGGGTTCTCGGGAGAGTGTCAGAGTAGTGGTTGCTAGGAGATTTGGGTCGGTCGAGTTGGTTTTTTCTTTGAGATCTTGTTGTGGGTTGTTTTCTTGGGATGTGTATTGTGTGTGTTCTGATCTCACAAGGATTTGATCCGATTTCTGTGCCTGCTCCAAGGCTGGTATTTGAGCCATCCTAATAATAAGGGGTTTCGGAGCTTCAGCAATGCTTGTTGTATTCTCATCTGGGTTTTCAGTTCTAGTGTGTGTTGTTGCCTGATGGTGCTCTCACTTTCATCATGGCTAAGAATGTTGCAATAGGCAGCCGGGATGATGATGAGGCCACCTCCAGACTTGAAACCTCCAGCTCATGCTTTAGGTTGAATCTCTCATCATCATCTACAGCTGCTCGAGTGGAATCCTCACAAGCTGAAGAAGAACAGATGGACGCATGCATCTGGAGCATGCTACCTGTGGAATTGGTGGACAAGATCCTTCTGTGGCTGCCGATTCCAAACCTGTTTCAGATGCGTGCGGTGTGCAGATCATGGAATAGGAGAATTAGGTCAAAATCGTTTACCCTAACTTACATGAAGACCTCATCAAGAGAACCTGCTGCATGGCTGTTCATGTGCTCTTCCTTCAACTGCAGGGAGCATACTTGTGCCTATAACCCACTGCAGAACAAATGGCACAACTTCTCCCTCTCTTTTCTGCCTCCATGCATTCGGTTTCCATTAACATCTGTGGGGGAGCTTTTGTTTGTGAGAGGGGGTTTGAACAATGCGGGTGTGTTGGCAGTTTGTAACCCCATGACACAGGCATGGCGAGAGCTCCCTTCCATGATCCACACACGCCTGAATTCCCTTGTGGGAGTTTGTTGTGAGGACACCTATGCTTCGAGCTACAAAATTGTGGTGGCTGGTGGAATGTCTGAGTGCAGTGGTGACTATGAATGCACTACTGAGGTTTACGACTCCTTGACTGATTCCTGGCAGGTAAGTGTTATCGTGCCCAAAACTTCTCATGGTTGTTGCTCCAGCTCTTTTGTTTGCTTCAGTCCTTTGTGATGGGTTGAGGGGTGGGAAAAGGGTTAGGGTTTATAAGAAAGAATGCACAGAGAAGAGGAAAAGAAAGAAAGCAAACTGCCTTAAGGTTTACCTCTTCTTTTTGGTCAGACCCATCCCTGAAGGGTTAATGTGTAGCTCTTTGGATGCATAAACCTATTGTAGTAGCATCTGCTGTACACAAACATGAGAGGAGAATCTTTGGTGTGTGTGCATACTGGGTCACAAATCATCGATGCACTTGCTATCCATTTGCTCGTGCCTTGTGCTATATAGCTGTGCTGGATTTTACCATCTGTGTTTTACCACCAGCCATTTTGTTATGAATGTGACCTGCCTGTGCATGAGCATTGTATAACGTGCTCCCACCTGGTGTGGCCTGGAGTGCATTGTTCTTGGGGACGGCCGTTTCTGGCATCCATGAGGTTTTTGTGACAACTGGGGGCTTTGGAACTGAGGGAATTAGTAGTGTTCTCAGACCCTTCGAAACATCAGTTTAACCATGTCTGAGGTACTTCTGCAATTTCAGATCTTTGCCTGTTTTTTTGCACACCTCATGCTTTGTAAGCACTTAGCTTAAAGCAGGAGCAATTTGGTGAAGTTACCCAAGGCAGCCAATTTATGATGTAGATACCTTACGTGAACCTAGTTTTGAAAATTGGGAGACATTGCTTGTGGTAGAGAGTGCTATTATCTCTTCATGTATTTTGTGGTATTCACAGTGATATCGATTGTATGCAGGTAACAGGGAAGACTGGTCGGGAATTGACTGTCCATTTAACATGGTGGACTTCAAACACCATCTTTTGCAATGGGGTTCTGTACTGCCTTACATCAGGAAGACCATACAGCATCATTGGCTACAACATGAATACAGCTGTTTGGACAGAGGTCCCAGCACCACCACCAAAATTCCTCTTCTGTTCATTTCTCATAGAACGCAGGGGCAATTTAATGTTGGTAGGTGGGGTAGGAACCCAACGCATCTGTGAACATGTTCACATTTGGCAGCTTTTGCTGCAGGGTAGCACCCAGCAGTGGGTGGCAGTGGCAAAGATGCCACATGAGTACTTCCTACAGTTCTCCAAGGAGAGGAATGCATCGGATCTCAAATGTGTTGGTAATGTTGATCTTGTCTACTTCTTCAAGGACTCACACACTCAGGTAATGAATCACCATCGTTTTCTCAGAATATGCCTATGAGGGCAGTAGCAAGCAGTTCCAGCTTGTTGATAATCTCTTCTTCAGGAAGACACTTCAGGTCTCAGTATTTTGGTTGGATATTGTTTTTGCAGGTGATGGTGTGTGACTTTTCAAAGGAACCTGCAGAGTGGCGCTGGCTGCCCACCTGCCCACTGAGTGCAAATTTCCACAAGTTTTCAGTACGCGGCCTCTTTGTGAATCCAAGGCTGGACACTTCCATCTGATGCACGTTGCAAATGAGGATGGTATTGGGTCAGCAGCACTCCTTTGCCTGGTTTCTGCAATTCTTACAAAGAACAGCAATTTGTCAAATTGATTTGTAGGAGCCTCAGTGTACTCAACCCATGAACGAGTGCCCCTTATCAGGGAGCAAAAAAACAGTCAGAATAGATCCATTGCCACTACTTAGCTCGGGTAGCCTTCACCTAAGTTTGTTTCAAATTGCATTCGTTTCTTTCGATTTGCATTCTAGTATCTGTAGATCATGCTCTTGGGTTTTGTCTTATGCAAGTTGGTAGGGGATTGAGGGGCATAGATGTACTCAATGCTTTTGTGAAAGCTGCAAATATCAGTTCAGGAATATTTGAGGATTATGAATAGCAGCTAGTCACACTCTGCTATTCATGATGGAGCTGATGGTCTGATACTTTTGTGAGTGACAGTCATAACCTTATGACTAAACTTGCTTGTCTTGTAATATTTTGGTGTAAGGAAAGGATTCTACCCAAGGGAACTAGGTCATTAGGCTGAGTTCCTCATCCTAACGAGGAACCTTGTAAGCACCAAGGGAAGAAGCTGCCTTCACCAGCATAAAGCACTTCTAAATGCCTGCCTTTTGTTATCAATGGAATGGATGCTTGTTCCTAAACTGGAAGAGTTCCTTCAATTGACGGATGTTCCTTCTATTTGCCCTTTGTGCAAGTGTGGAAGGGAACTCCATCTAACACATGCCCATAAAGTAAACTACCATATGTATGTCTTTTTTGTGTGACTTTTTAGTTTTGATGATGTCAAGTGTCAGTCTGGTAATGCATGACATGGTAGTTTTCTTTGTGAGAAAAACAAAATTCTGATCATTTTTCAACTATTTCTGAAAAAAATGCAACTCATGATGATTGGTTTTTAACAATATAACACACAATGGACTTAAAACCCAAAGAGGGAGTTTGAGATCAGCTGTTTAGGATTTTGAGCAGCGATCTATTGTCAGAGCATTTTTGTTTTGCAAAATTGTCACCAATTTAGTGACTCAAGAAAATAATTCAATGCAACTCATAAAATGGATTTTTTGTGGAAAAAATGAATGTTCCAAAGTTGACAGCATTTGATGGTGATCTTTTAATTTTTAATTTTAATCTTTTCCCTGAATCGCCAAATTTAAAGTTCGCCAAACTCTCCCAGGAAGTCATCAATATATTGTGGGACTCTTAATTAATTAATTTTTCCATTCCTCTCTGATATGCTTAGCCAAATTTGGCTAAATTCCTGTTGTGGATGATTGGAGGTCACTAAAAAAGGTTTAAAAAAAAAGGGAATTTCAACATAAATAAAATAAAAATCTCTTTGAAGAAGCTCATGAGTTGGGTTATTGACATATATGACATGGTAGTAATGATAATAATAATAATAATAATAATAACTTCATACAACATCAAGTCCTTTTTTTCCACCCACATTGTCCAAGTTCACGGTCTACTTATTATTATTGTACTTACTACTACTCACCTAATTGTCATAGGAAAAAAAAAAAAAAGGAATTGTCACACCATTGTTGTTGAGCTAAATGGTTTTCCAATAGACCTTTTTCAACATTTTCTCTCACTCGTCACTTAGATGACTAAATAATAAATAAATAATCCCTCGCACAAGATAGCACTATGCTACAAAGTACTCAACAAAGGTACTAGTTAGTAATGGCATCGGTTGTTTCTCTCTCTATCTCTCTCTCTCTCTCGTCCTACTTTGCTCAACATTTTGAACCAATTTGTATTAGCTGTTAGGAATTCCTTTGAATAGGGTACATGGGGGGGGGGGGGAAGTATCACCATCCATCTTGGAAGGGGACAAAAGAGAGAGAGAGAGAGTGAGTATAAGCACCAAATGTAATTAATCGGATTTCAAATTATTGGATTGAAGAAGAAGAACAACTTGAGTAGGCATAAACATTCACAACCTTCATTTGAAACGAGGGAAAAAAATAAAAAATAAAATGAAGAAATGAAAAAAAAAAATGATGAGTGTGTCCCATTTGAGGCCTTGCCACTTACATTATTAAACGGTATCTTAAGGCAAAAGAAGAATTATGAAAACTCAAATATTTCACCATGCAAAAATATATTAATCTGCAAATAAATCCTCTAAAAGAAACCAAAATCCTTCAAGCTATTATAACTCTATAACCAATTTCAAGTTTCAACACAAGCCAAAATGTCATCTTAAAAAAAATCCTCATATAAAAATAGACCTATTATTATTATTAACTAGGGGCCTATAAAAATCCCTTAAGCTGCTATGCTTTATAATGAATCTAAACACAATATCCTTGCCTTGGTAGGCAAGACCAAAAAATTAGAAATAGGGTTTTGGGTATTTGCTCTAGCATGTTTTTTTTTTTTTTTGGGCCAATATGTTTTTAATAATTTTTTTTTGTCTTACAACTTTTGATCAAAATATTTTGAGCATTAAAAAATATTTTCTACCATGGTTTTTTTTTTTTTTTTTCATCCAGACTAGTCTCCCCTTAATTGTTTGTCCTCACTTTTACACTTTTACGGGAGGAAAAAACCATGCTACATTTTAAAAAAAGTTTGTACACTAAACTTAATGATGATAATATTTTGAGTCCTGATGAATTCAAAAACTTGAACAAATGCATTGAAACCGCACGACCAACTTTTGCTCATCTGCCAGCAATTTGCACCAACTGGCTAGTTAGATGACTGCGATTGCAAAGCAATTGTAGCGTGTGTAGTACTAATATACGTACTTAGTAGTAGTACATTAACAAGCATGTCAAAAATTTAATTTATTTTACTTCATTTTATTTTCCATCATCAATAAATTAAAATAGTACATGATGAGCATGTGAGATTTTTGAAAAAAAAAACATTCCATTACGAAAATAGTACATCAGCATATGAGATTTTTGGAAAAAAAAAAAACAAAAAAAAAAACCACCATTTGAATAATTTCACTCCTCCTATGACAATATCATAATATGTTGAAAAAAATAGAAACTTTCAACTTTATAAAAAATGATTTTATTTTATTTTATTTATTTATTTTGGTCCATTTGAAAACTGACCCTAGGTTAGGGTATTAAGGAAGGAAGCTTGTTATAAAAATTTGGTTATGTTTAGACCTATAGTTGACCCTGAGAAGGTAAGGGTGAAGGGCTTAATCTCTCTCTCTCTCTCCATCAGGTCCAACCAGTGACCATTACCTAACATACTTGGCACTCCATTGCCCCTAAGAAGCTTAGGGTGAAGGGCAGAATCTCTCACTATTTGTTAGTAGACCTGGCAATGCTCTATGTGCTGGTCGCATGCATTTGAAAGCATCGTTGACCCTAAGAAGCTTAGGGTGAATGGCAGAACTCTGAGTAATGGGTAGGATGTTTTTATGTGCCAGTCACATGCACGTGAATATGCAGTTGGACCCTTGAATACTTAGGGTCAAGGGCAGAATCTCTTTCTCTCTTTTTCATATCTGACCAATGGCCATTTATCTGACATGCTTGGCACTCTTTTGACCCTGAGAAGCTTAGGGTGAAAGGCAGAATCTCACTCAGGACCGATCAAATGGCCATTATTTGATGTACTTGGAACTTGGTAGAAATTAGGGGTTTTCTTTTTCCCCTTCAATATTGTGAAATATAAAATTAGCAATATTAGTTGAATTTACACTACAAAAACGCACTTTCCCAAGTCTTTTGTCAAGAAAATGGCAAAATTTGTCAAGGGCAAAGAAAAATGGGAAAAAAAAAAAGAACACTGGCCATTATGAAGACTGAATGGCAAAATTCCTCATGCATTTGAAAGACCAGTTGACCCTAAGAAGCTCAGGGCAGAGGGGGCAGAATGGCTCACATGCATTGGAAAGACCAGTTGACCCTAAAAAGCTCAGGGTGAAGGGGGCAGTATGTATCATGCATTGGAAAGATCAGTTGACCTGAAGAAGCTCAGGGTGGAGGGGGGCAGAATAATGAATCATGCATTGGAATTCAAATATTCATGAATCATCCAAATTCAATTTTCTTAAAAATAAAATGAGATGCAAATTGATGGAGAAAAATATTGAAAATTTTCTCACCAATATGGTGTTGAAAAAGAAACCTTGTAAATTTATATTTAAATAAATAAATAAATATATTTATTTATTTATGTACAATAAATTATAATTATAATAATAAATTATAATTATAATTTATTATTAAAAATTACGATTATAAAAATAATAATAAAATATTATGAGATTTTTATAATCATCTTACCCAAACCAGCTCTGATGAATCATCTTTAATAAGAATTGTGTTTGGATGAAATACTTAAACCAGCTCGGATGAATCATCATCATTGGGAATTACACTTGGTTGGAATGCAAAACATTGTGAAGAGTGTTTTTGGTGTATTTCTATGCTTTTCCAGAGAAGAGAGTCAGCTGATCAGCTGATGATCATCTTCTTTTTCTTCTTCTTCTTCTTCTTCTTCTGTTTTGGTGCAGTGCCATAGATATGGAGCCTGGAAGCAATAGTAGAAAAGCAGTAGCTTATGGGAAAAAGTTCAGTGCTTGCACAAAGTGCACAAATTTCTGTTTTGCAAATCATCAGTCTAGTAATGATCCTCTTCTTCTTCATCATCGTCATCATCATGCTCCTTCTGGTGGTGGTGGTGGTGGTGGCGGTGGTGGTAATCAAATGCCGCTGCCAGCACCATCTTTCATCAAGCTCATTCTGGATACCAATGAAGACCACAGAACCAGATTCCTGGTAAGCAAGAAGAAGAAGAAATAGAAGAAGAAGAAGAAGATGATGTTGTTGTGTTTTTTGATTTTCTGGAGCATTTCTGCAAAGTAATTTTGTCTCTGCATCTATTTGCTTGCTTTCTTTTGTGCAAATCAATCATCATCATGAACAGCAGCAGCATTTGTGATCAAAATGTATTTGTAAGTAAGAAGAAGAAAAAAACAGAAGAAGCAGAAGGAGAAGAAGAACATGATGATCATGATGATGATCATGATGATGTGTTTTTTTGCTTTTCTGGAGCATTTCTGCAAAGCAATCTTATCTCTGCATCTGCCTGCTTTCTTTGGGCAAATCGAACGTCAGCAGCAGCAGGAGCAGCAGCAGCAGCATTATTTTTCGATCTGAATATTTTGGTTCCGACAACCTTTGGTGTTGAGATCGGAGAATTGCATCGGTGATCATGTTTTTTTCTGAGTGTTCCATGCATTTTTGTTATTGTTGTTGCAGCGGATTCCGAGCTTGTTCATGGAGCAGCACGGTTACAGAATTGACGACAAGGTAACGTTGGAAGGGCCGACGGGGTTCAGCTGTCAAGTGCCGTTGCTGGCGTTCAACAATGCCTTCGGTCTGCGATCAGGCTTTCGAGAATTCTCCGATTACCACGGAATACAATCCGGCGACAGCGTGATGTTCAACCTCACGCGAAACTCGCACTTCGTTCTGAAGATCTATGGCAAGCAGGGTTGTCAGAAAACAGTTTTTCCTGGTGACATGAAAGATCCTGACAAGCACAGGAGGACCTTCAACGACTCGCCGCGAACTTTCTCCAAACATCCACGTTGTGTTCTCAGGGACGCCGCAGACAGCCATGAGAGTGATCCACCAGCCTCTTCAGACTATCGGAAGAAGTTGAGAAACAGGAATCCAGTGCAGACTGAGATTGCTGCTGATCCCTGCAACAAGCTTCAAGCTGCAGAGAGAAAGCGTAAGGTACCAGAACCGGAGGAGGAAGATGCATCCTGCTGCAAGCGCAGAAATGGTGGATTCACCTCTGGTTTCAGGGAGAAGCCGTCTGGAACCGGAAGAAGTCTCAGCAACGGCCTTGGTCAGCAGCAATCGGAAGACGAAGAAAAGCTGGAACAAATGCAACAATTCTTGGAGCAACCGGAGTTGTTCTTTGAGAGATTGCCGTCTCCTCCGCCGCCGCCTGTTGTACAACAAGAGAAGCCAGTGCCAGGAAAAACTCCAGAGCCAAAGACGTATAACGAGGAGGGCAAGGAGGAGGAGGACAAAAGAGAACAGTTCAACACGCTGAAGTCTGCTGCAAAGTCATCTGCTGAATCTGCAGGCAACATTCCCGGACAACAACGACGGCATCAGAGAGAGACATTGCAATCTGATTTGAAGCAGCAATTCCAGCAGCAGTACACTTCTGAGGAGGTCAGCCAATACACACTCCACGAGTAGCTCTCCTTGTCTTCCAACTGCTTTGCATGGAGTAACTATTCTTTCTCTCTGCATTCCATGTCATTGAGCTTCTTCGTGTTTTTGTTCTATAGCTCCCTGTGTCCCCCTTTGCTTTAGAAAATCAGATCCTCTTCTTGTAGTCTTCCCACAGATCCTTGACAACAAGCTCTTTTGTAGCATCAATCTCTGCAAGAAGCTTATTCTGATTGTCCTTCAGCCTGCTCAAAACTGCTTCTCATATAATCTTTACATGTAATCTTCACAGTGCACTCATATATATTTTTTACACAGGTACCTGAAGGTTTACAGTCAGAAGCTGAAAGCCTGACAATGTTCTCTGGTCCCTCTCAAACACAGCTGGGAGCTGAGGAGAACTTCAATAGGCAAGAAATGGTGAGGGCTGCAAAGGCAATCAAGAACAGAAACCCGTCTGCTATAATCTTCATGAGCAAGACCTATATCAATACAGGCTGTCCGGTGAGTTCCTTCATTTTGTGCACCTTTCATGAGCTCAGTTTCTGACTTCTGATGCAGTAATGCTCTCACTGCTCTTCAGCAATTGGTCAAGTATTCCTGAAGCAAATACTATTGCAGATGCATTGTTAGTTTCAAGTCTCTTTTATCACTTTGCTTTTTTCTCTACAAAATCACCATGACATGACCAAGCTTTCTGCCCATGGACATGGGTGGTTGTATTTCTTCTATTTGCAATCTACAGTAATTGGGTTCATCCTGAACCGCTCCAAAACATCTGTGATTTGCATCTTTCCTTTGCAGATCGTTCCAAAAGGTTTTTCAAGCAAATGGTTGCCTGGAAGGAAGACAAAAATACTTCTGGTAGACATGTGCGGCAGGAAGTGGCCTGTTGTCTTCAACCCATGTGGAGCGACAGCACGGTTTCAAATGGGTTGGTTTGATTTTGCCCAACAACAAAACCTAAAAGAAGGTGATATCTGTGTCTTGGAGCTGAAAAATCCCAACAACATAAATGTCTTTGTTCGCATCTTGCGCTTGGAAGATTATGTGGCCAGTGTGAAGGGCTGGCGGCACAGCATTGTGGAAGGGGTCGTGCCCAACTCCTTACCTACCAGGGGTCAAGGAAAGGCAAGTCAAGAGGATGATGTCATGGTGGTGGAACAAACACCTCCAAGAGCCAAAAGGCCAGCTGCAAAGCTTCCAGAATTTGATCCAGGTTGTACATCAGATGATTCCTGTGACAAAAATGAGATGATCAGAGCAGCAAGGCTCACAGCACCCAAAAAAACTAGAGAAATCAGCAACTGCAGTAAAGAGGAAAAGCTGGCATCACCATTACTAGATGCTCTGACTGAGTCCACAATGATAGCTGGGTATATTGCCAGTCTAAGAAACACAGGCATTGCAGAGTCTAAAGAGAAGATGCTCAGTGTCCAAAGAGGAGGAAAAGACAGCAGCAACGAGGATAGTGACACTCAGAAAACAGGAGGAGGTGTGTTAGTACCATCCTTGCTTATGATTGTTTGGTGAAGTATCGATCACTAACACAGTTGATTCTGTATTAAGTGTATATGCAAGTGGTAACACTACATATTTCTGGGTCACTGATCCAGTTGTAGAGAAGTCTGAGCCATTGCATTGCTCTGTCTACAGAAAGAGTAGGAGCTATGAAACCACAAGAAGGAATGCCAACTGATTCAAGAAGCAGGAGATCACGGGCTCAAAGAAACTACAAGCCTGTTGAGTGGTCAGAGGCATTGAATTCCACAAATCCCCATGATGCTGTCATCTTAGCAGATTTACATGTTCTCTTCAATTCCACCATTGTAAGTAATTTACCTCTACTCTCTGTACCTCCTCCAGGTTTGCAAATTCTTCAATTTACATGGTATCTGAAACATCAAGCTACTGCACTTGAATCAGTCACATACTTCTTTTAGTATCTGGACGAAGTGTGCAGTCTTTTTTACAAAAAGAGAGTCTTGTGGCTGGTGCTCATGCTTA
The DNA here is from genome assembly GCA_963920785.1 of Sphagnum contortum. NCBI lineage: Eukaryota > Viridiplantae > Streptophyta > Sphagnopsida > Sphagnales > Sphagnaceae > Sphagnum > Sphagnum contortum. Next base: position 12,959,121 of record OY987284.1, read on the forward strand.
GAGCTGATATACTAAAGCATAATAGGACAATGAACCAGTGCACATATCAATTTTGAGTGACGAACATAATCTTTTGGAAATTGATGTCTATTAGATCAAGAAAATATAAACTAGAAGAAGGGATTGAGAAACTCTGCTCAAACCACACATGAGCAGGAACTGCAGAGGGAAGATTGTGCTCCAGAAAACCACTGCAACTTGTTACAACTTGAATCTCCATAGTGCCTGTCCGTGAGAAGAAGACTGAATGGAAAAGGAGTAACTATAAATGTTGCATTGCAATGTTCAAGGAGGATCTCATTCATACTGAAAATATTGGTTTGCTCTGCAGCCTTTACCAGCCTCATTGCTTGGGATGCCAGATATCACCACAGAAGCAACTCTGGTTGACAGTGCTGGCAACTTGTATTCAGCAATTTGGAAACCAAGACTAAACAGGGGATCACTGACAGATGGGTGGTCAACATTCGCATCTGATCACTGTCTTCAAGCAGGAGACGTTTGTGTCTTTGAAGTTACCAACTTCACAGAGCTGACAATCTTAGTGCATATCTTCAGAAGGGATGATGACAACAACAGACTGCAGAGTGCATTTGCAGATGGAGAGTCGTTGGGCAGAATATCCTCTGCTTCAACATCCTTGCAAAGCAAATCAATCCACAGTCAAGACAAAACGTCACCAGGTGATCAGTTTGTAGAAGATCACAGCAAGGTGGCACTTGCATCTCAAAGACACCATCCTATTTCTGAAGGTGATAAGTGTAGAGACATTCTGGCCGCCTACAAATTCAAGGTCAAGAACCCAAGTTTCACAGTGTACTACTCTGTGTCTCAACATTTTGTTCTGGTGAGTGCTCGTCCCAAGGCTTATCCTACTTCAATGTTTGGGGTGGCAATGCTCTTAAGAGCAGCAGTGCGCATAAGAGCCTCCACTTTCCAAGTTATGGTATCCTGCAGAAGTGATGTAGAATTCTTGTGGTCACAGGCATACTCCTCAAAGCTTGTTGACAGGAACGGTAACTTTTCATTCTGTAACAGAGGAGGGGGGAGGAGACTCTGACCTTCATGCACATGGATTGCACATGAAACAGCAATGTGTGCTAAGAGACTTTCCTGAGCAATAGGGTCCATGGGGTGGGGGTTGTTGTTGTTGTTGTTGTTGTGTGGAATCCTGGTGGCAGTCCATACCCATGGATTTTGCAAAGCACTGGATGCCTCAGAAGCTTGCCAAGTCAACGCTTGTGGACTCAATAGGTCAGACATGGACAGCAACATGGACTGGAAATGGCAGGCGACCTTGCTTAACTGGATGGAGAACCTTCTCCATTGCACATCGTATACAAGAAGGGGATGTTTGTGTGCTTGAACTCACAGATCCCAGCAAGCTTATCTTCAAGGTCCATATTTTCTCTGTCCTGGACATTGATGTCAAAAAGCATTCATCAAATGCCTCACAGGACCAGCATCGAATCTGTGATGCAAGTGGACTCACTACTCGTCCAAATTGCAGCTGGAAGAGCCCCCATCCAAACCAGACTAAACTCCCGAATCTGGCAAAGTGTTTGCATCGCTCAACTCTACTAGCAAGGACCTCCAGAAAAACAGCCATAGCAAAAGCTCTCTACAAAGCAGCAATTCACAGGAAAAAGGATGATGCACGGCAACAGCAGTCAGTTGATTTAGCAACAAAAGCTGCAATCACTGATTTTGTGGCTCAGGAACAAAACCCTTCAACTACTTCTCATACCTTGCATGAAGATTGTTGTCTTCCTTATTATGGAAAAGGAGTTCAGGCTTTTGATGAAGCTCCTAAGCCTGGCCAGCCAGTTGGATGGAATACAAGGATGCATGCCAACAAGCTGTTGGGAAGTAAGTGTCCTTACAACTTAGAAATGCCAGAAGAAGAAGAAGAATCACAATGAGATCACACGAGTGTGAGCTCCTCCCTTTCAGCTTTCTCACACTGGATATAGCTGAAATTACCAACAGAGTAAGGACCTTGAGAGAATTTGGATTAACTAACAAAGGGGTGCAAATTGGCCAGAGCTTTTCTTCAGATCGGTAGCTCAATTGTTTTGATACGTCTCACCTGAGAAGGGCATGATGATGATGATGACGATGGTGATGCACAAGTAACTTCTTTCAATTGTGAGGACAAATACATACAGACAGACAGCGTGCACAAACAGAACATTCCAATCTTTATTTCACAAAACTCTTGTGGTACAGAATTATATGCAGAAACTCTTGTAGAAAAAGTAGCACACCATCATCACTGCAACCTCCTCAAACGGAGTAAGAGTTTGGTGGGATTTTGCCTCTGCACGCACGCACCCCCCCTTTCTCTTTCTCGAGAGCCTACTAGTTTGGAATTTGATTTCTCTGCAAATTTTTGGGCGTTCAGCACTCTGTCATTATTCTGTCTTCACCGAACGACAACGAATAATCATGGTACTCCTTGATGAGATTGTAGTAGGGTCAAGAACCCAAACCCTAAACCTCTGACAAACAATCAAATCTCTGAAGTAAATCATCAGAAAACGAAAACGACCAAAAAAATGAGAGAAAGTGCAGAAACTTTGTACGTGCGCAGATTTTGTAGAATTTGAGCAAGAATCAACAGCTTGAATTTGAATTCTTCCTACAAATCGATGAACAACGAAATCCATTGAAAGAGACGAAGCTTCCCTCTCTTCTTCTCTCTGTCTGACACAGAAGAGACGAGGACAGAGAGGAGAAAGAGGAAGGAACCAGAATTTAGGGTTAGGTTCATTTTTGACCGTCCAGATCTTGCATCAACGGCCTTTCTCTTCCACCTAGAACCCTAACCCTAGGCCGTGAATCGAGGGCTTTGTGGGGTTTGTTTCTTGCTGTTTATGTTGTTTTGCCGCCCCCGTTCCTTCGCCATTGTGCATCTTTGGCCAGCGGCGACAGTGGCTTGGACAGGGAGAGTGCTTCGTGGGCGAGTTTCTTCTTCTCGGGAGAGTCTTGCGTTGGTCGGATACTTTCGAAGCGTTTGGAGGTGGAGACAAGAGAGAATGGGGTCGGAGGTAGTGAATCCCAAGGCGTATCCGTTGGCGGATTCCCAGCTGACCATCACAATCATGGACATCGTACAGCAAGCAGGCAACTACAAGCAGCTGAAGAAGGGAGCTAACGAGGCCACCAAGACGTTGAACAGAGGGATAGCGGAGTTCGTGGTGATGGCAGCCGACACGGAGCCGTTGGAGATTTTGCTGCACTTGCCGTTGCTAGCGGAGGACAAGAACGTGCCATACGTGTTCGTGCCGTCCAAGCAAGCGTTAGGACGGGCTTGTGGGGTTTCAAGGCCCGTCATCGCGTGTTCCGTAACTACCAACGAGGGCAGCCAATTGAAGTCGCAAATCCAGCAACTGAAGGACGCCATCGAGAAGCTGCTCATCTGATGAGGGACTCAGAAGGAAGGGAAGGAGGGGGGACAGAACCGCGCCGGAGAGAGAGAGAGAGACCACACCGGATAGAGACTGGAGTGTCTATGATGTCTATGGAGATGGTGAAGTTGCGAGGATGGCGAACTAGGGTTCCCTTTTTCTTAGACCTTTTTTGTTTGGTTCTGCGTAGTGTAAGGGCCGCGTTTTGCTAAGTTGATCATGTTATGCACGCACGCCTTCTCCCTCTGTGGCGGTAAAATCTTCTTTTCTTCACGGGGGTGATGGCACTAGGGTTTATGGATTCTCTACACCAAATGTGGTTTGTAAGGTTTGGCACATTTGAGAAAAGTTGAGACACGATGATCCCAGAGCTTATTGAGCATGGTGATGGCATTAGGGTTTATGGATTCTCCTCGAGGAATGTGGTTTGTAAGGTTTTGCACATTTGAGAAGGAGAAAGAGACGATGATCCCTGACCTTGTTGAGTATCTGCTCTACTATTGCATTTTTCATGATTTTGTGCATTCTGTTCTCTGCTTTCAACTCAGTTTACTTGCCCAGAATTGTGTAACCCTTGTGTGGGTGATGAGGCAAGAAGCTGGCAAACACCACAAAGAAGGTGAACGTCCTTCTCATTCTTGTAGCAGACAGCTCACTGGGCTCCAAGCCTGTGAGTAATCCTCTTCTATCTATGAAAGCAACAATCATCTGGAGTTTCCTGAGCTAATGCTTCTGGGAAATCTGGCATTTGCTCTCAGATTTGTAATCAAGTATGCATGATTGAGTTATGCAGTTCTCTTGGATCATGTGGTTTCCAAGAGTTGATGAAGAAGCTATAAAAAATTCAGCTCTTCAAATTTTGGTAATTGCTACCTCACTCTGTGAGTAAGGCATTAAAACTCAACAAATTTAATCTTTGTTTTGCTTCAGGTGATTTTACTGGATTGGAACATGGATGTCAAAATTCTTTCTCCAAGGATAAGTTCCTCCCCCCTTGGATCTAATGTTTTTGATCAATCTGCAAAATTTAGGATTGCCTTCACCAAAAACAAAGGCTACCTTTCTCATCAAACATCAAACATGAGATGATTATCAGTGAAGCATCAGAGACATTTAGAGATGATGAAATAGACCCAAAACAAAAACCAAGATGTATGAACAGCAGAACAGCAACAGTATTGCATGTCCTGAGACCTTCAACAATTCCATAAACTACTTGTACGATACTGACCATCCACCAGAATCCGTACCATCCCCACCAAATCCATCAGTTCCTGGCAATAGTTGAGGGTAATATCAAACATCCAATGTACTCAGTTTCTGACAAGACTTGTCAGTAACAGAAATTTCGACCATGAGGCTGGCTAATGGACCAGAATTTAAAGAAGAGAAGACCAACAGACTAAGAAAACAGATTCCACAAGATAAAGAAAGAGAAAGAAAAAAGCTTCAGGCTTTGCATAACACATCACTGCATGCAGAAAGGCTTTCCCACATTTGGTGGAGAATAGGCACAAAGGGCCATGAGATCATTGTATTTGCCATTTGGATAGTAAACACTGAACACCGGACTTGACAAGTGAATCTTGATAGTTCTACTGTGGCTAACTTTACAACTCACAGAAAAGGGCTGGGATGTTTGAATACAAACAAATGAGGAATTTTCAGTTCCATATTCCCCCCAATTGTCATATTTACATTCCTGACTGCAATTTGAATTTGCAATTCGCCCAATTCCAAGAGAATTATCAACCCATATCCTCATTAGGCCATACCCCTGGACCTGCAAAAGAAAAGTGTCACTGGAAGATGTGTTTTCTATACAGCAGTGAAGCCCATATGCAAAACTTTGATTCAGGTTGACTTAAGTCATGATATGCATACAAAAATATATGTCTCAAATGAACTCCAGACTGAAGACTTGTCACAAGGAATGCCTGCTCTGCTAGGGCAGAACACCCTGCACTTTTCAATCTCTCAAGATACAACTCCCGGATCCTGAAACAAGGGACATGCTGGTAGTCTATTGCATCTAGTTAATCCCTGATCAGTAACCATATCCTGCACAGAACACAAACAGCATGCCCGTTTTAGTTTTTTTATTGTCTTATACAGACAATGCCAGTATGGGGTACTCCAGGTTGATAGGGAGCACTTCATATTGCTATAAAAGATCTACCACTGGGAAAAAAAAAAAGAAGAAGCAAAATACAAGCACACAACTTCAATGCTCAAACATCTGATTGTAGGTTGCCAGTACTAGCTGGCAGCAGTACTATAAGGCACCCATAAGAAATATGAACAGATCACCACCTATGCTGCTGCAACAAATTTGGCTGCAAGGGTACCTGAGTTATCCATTGGGGACCCTGCAGGGGCAGCCTCCTCTTCCTTAATATCCACTACCACCACATCAGATGTGAGGAAGGTCTTGGCAACTGAGCTGGCATGCTCCAAACAGCACCTCACCACCTGCAGAAAAAATAAATGTAACAAACATTATACAACTTAACAGGCTGTCTCACCATAAAATGTGAACACACAGAAAAAAACTGGTGAGATTCTCTTCCGTTTGTTTATAAGCTCTGGAAGGGTTTAGCAAACACAATTACAATATGTGGCTGATTGACAATACAAACCTTGGTTGGGTCAATTATGCCAGCAGCCATCAAATCCTCATATATTCCCGTGGCAGCATTGTACCCAAAGCTGGAATTGTCATTTGAAAGCACCTGAAATACACCAGTGGAATTGACATGCTTCAGCAGCATGAAGAACCAACCAAGACAGTCACATCAAGCACAGAAATACAATCTCTGAGTTGCACTTGATTATCCAAACACAAGACCCAGGACTTTGATAAATTTACAGCAGGTAATTGCATCTGCAAACTCATACACTGAGACACTTACTGGCCCTAAAATCTTGAAACCCTGTTTCATTACAAATAGAGTTACTAGACTTGCCTGCACAATGACAAGGATAGCTGCCAATATAGGAATTGTCAGACACAGTTCTCAATAACCTTAAAAGGGCATGGCACAAAGAAACCAACAAAAGATTTCAAAGTGAAATTGTCCACCTTCTCAACAACCATGCTGCCATTTACACCTGCATTCTTGGCTATCAACTTTATGGGGTAGCTTAATGCACGCTTCACAATGTCTGCTCCAACCTGGCAGATGAGTAAAATGCATAAGTAGCACTTCAAATAGAAGTTTGCCTCAAGTTTGTGAGGAAGGAGCTACCAAAGAAAGAATTATTATCTCTAGAATATACCCTCAATGCTTGGCAAGGCAAAAAAATCTGTTTTCTAGCAAATGTAAGCAAACCTTCTGCTCATAATTCTCAAGGGTGTCCTTGATAGCATCAACCTTGCTGGAAAGTCTCAAGAGTGCACATCCTCCTCCCACAACAATACCTTCCTCCACAGCAGCCTGCTCTCCAAGCCCCATAAAAACAGCACACATGAGAAAAGAGGTACAGTTAAGAATAGACAAGCAAGAGCAAAGGCACATACACAAACCTTTGTTGCATTGAGTGCATCTTCCACCCGCAACTTCTTCTCCTTCAGCTCTGTTTCTGTTTGAGCTCCAACCTGTTACAGATAAATCGTGAACCTTGAGAAGCAAGCACTGACCATAGCAAGAGGATTGATACCATGCATCTGATATTACAACAGGCAATTTGAATGATCTGGCAGAAAATTACTAATCTATCAGCTTTGGGATTTTCCCTGGCCTTGGGTCTTAAATGAAAAAAAAATACAAGAACAGGATGGAGGACTGTGAAACCCAACAATCTGTTAACAGTCCACATTGATACAGGGATTGCTAAAGACCTGGATGACAGCAACACCACCCGACAGTTTTGCAATTCTCTCATTCAACTTTTCTTTCTCATAATCTTGCTCTGCCACCTGCATGAAGACAGCATCCAGACTTGAATAAAAGATTGAGCAAACTGAAGATATGACTACAAACAGATGTAAAGCATCAGACTCCCATTAGGTAAGCATGGCAGTCACTGCCAGAACTAAGATACTACAAGAATGGTACAAATCCTGGAAGCTCTAAATATATGTCAAACTGTAGCATGGTACTGCCAGGAGTTGATAACATCTGCAAAACATAGAAAGTAAAAGGAAGTTGCTCCCCACCTCAATTAAGTTGCGAATTTGAGAAACACGTTTGGTCACAGCATCTTGCGTGGAGCCATCTCCCACAATTGTCGTGGCATCTTTGGTAAGTTCTACTTTGGCAGCAGTTCCAAGGACTTCTTGGCCAACCTTGTCCAATGATAAACCAATCTCATCTCTAACAACAGTGCCTACAGGGTGCACGTGCAACACCATTATTAATTTCACATCTGAGATTGTAGAGAAAACTCCACAGTAACACTTTGAAGGTAGCCATCATGTCAGTCCCAGCAAAATCAAAGCAAACATGACAAGAACAAGTGAAGTGGCTCATTGTGACACCCACAAACTAGCAGATATCCTAAACCCAAACCCTAAGCCCTAAACTAACTATACCCACAAACCCTAAAACCAATACTGATTTCAAGACAAGCCATCTAAATTATTTGATATTCTCTTAAAGATAGACCAGTCAATGTCCCAATAAGATCTAGGATGCAGAGTTGTTCAGAGTTTTGAGATCTCAACTTCAAGCTGAGCATATATCTAACACTAGCACAACCCCAAGCAAGGCACATTGTTAGTTAGCTGCTGACCTCCAGTTAGAATAGCAATGTCATCCAAATACTGGCTCTTCCGCTCTCCAAACCCTGGAGCTTTGATTGCTGCCACCTTCAGAGCACCACGCAGCTTGTTGACAACCAATGTAGCCAAGGCCTCTTGCTCAATGTCCTCAGCAATAATCAGAATTGGGTAACTACCCCGGATTGCATCCTCAAGTATTCCAATCATGTCACGAGCTGTAGAGATCTTCTTATCAACAAGCAGCAGCTGGCACATGCAAAAAGCACATCAGCCTTGGCACACTTTACCATGCCTGATTCTTCTTCTCTCCCGCTCACCTGCTGCTCACAACTAAGGCATTGGCATTCTATAATGATGAAATGAAAATATACAACAAATACACAACATAAAGCATACCATGCAAACATACAAAAGTTACTTTCTCTTCGTTCACTATAAGACCTGCAAGTTCATCACAACATTAAGCTCCAAGAAGCTTAAGAGGTTCTAACGCAGACAAAGCTACTTGTATTTGGACTTTGAGCTGCAGAAATGATGATGTATACCTTGCAGTTGTCGTACTGAACTGACATCTTCTCTGGATCAGTGACAAAGTATGGTGAGATGTAGCCACGATCAAACTGCATTCCCTCCACAACATACAAGCTATTCTCGGCACTCTTTCCTTCTTCCAATGTGACAACACCCTTGCGGCCCACTTTGTGCATGGCATCAGCAATCATCTGCCCTACTTCCTCATTGTTGCCAGCACTTACAGCTGCAACATCTGCCAGTTCACTGTCCTCAACCTGATGAACCCACTTTCCCTTAAGGATGCAAGCAATTTTGTCTCTCCTCTTGTCTCATAAGAACTTGGCAATGATAAAACAGTTCATGATCATCTAGAAATCTAAAAGCATCACAAGAAGCAACTACTAGAGAAATCTTACTGAAAGAGTCCTCACCTCTTTTGATAGCAACTTCAACTCTTTGACAAGTTCTGAGATTGTCTTGTCAATGCCCCTTGTGATTTGGATAGGATTGGCACCTGCAGCTACAACCTGCATACACAAATAATTTAGCCACAAGTCCTTCTACATGCTAGGTCACAATGTTCATAGCTTCTAACCCAACTTCCCCCTCTTTGCCCTTCCACCCAGCCCTCAATCATGTGTCTCCTGCAAAAATCCTGGACAGGATTGAAGAAAAGCCTGATTCAAACACAGTGAAAAACAAAGAACTTACCTTCACACCCTCAGTAATGAGTCCTTGTGCTAGTACAACAGATGTGGTGGTGCCATCACCAGCCAAGTCATTGGTCTTTGCTGCTGCTTGTCTCACGAGTTTAGCACCAATATTTTCCACTGCATCTTCCAACTCAACCTGTAATACCAACATTTACATCAGTAGGCTGAACACAAGCATGGAAAGAATAAGAGGTGTATAGGTAATCAAACAGAAAAACTTTCTTGCACATGGGAACACAAGAAAAAGCTGTGACCACTCCTTACCTCCTTTGCAACCGTGACTCCATCATTCACAATTTTGGGGGACCCATACTTGCTCTCCAGAACCACATTTCTTCCCTTGGGTCCAAGAGTCACACCGACAAGATCAGCCAATTTGTTGACTCCAATCTGCAATGCAACAAAGCACAAAAATGCATGAGATGATCACCAGGATTGATACAACGATAAAATCATTTCTTCCAAAAATGATAAAATTGTGAGAATGTCATCTAAGCCCAGAAGTGAATTGAGAAATGCAATATTAAGTGGCAAAAAGCAGCAAGAAGCAATGTGTGAAAATTTAAGCAAAATTAGATTTACAAGTGCAGGAATGGAAGCAAAGTTCAATCCAAAGGAAAATCAAGCCTCCACTCATAAGGCTCAGAAATTTGTTCCATTCAAACACACCGGAGTGATTCACTGACTAAAGCAAAGACACCACTGCTCTGGTTGTGAGATTGAAAATTGATACAATGCATGAAAAGCACTGAACTGCATGAAATTGGCTGTGAATACCACGTGAAAAATTGAGCAAAATTATGCATACAAGTGCAGGAACACAAGCAAAGTACAATCCAGAGGATAATCCAGCCTACACTTATAAGGCTGAAAATTCTGCTCCATTCAAATGCACCAGAATGATTCACTGACTAAAACACATACTGCGGCTATGTTCATGAGTTTGGCAATTGATGCCATGCACTACAAGCACTGAACTGCATGCATTCGGCTGTGAATACCATGTGAAAAATTGAGCAAAATTCTGTTTACAAGTGCAGGAACACAAGAGAAATTCAATCCAAAGGAAAATCAAACCTCCACTCATAAGGTTGACAAGTCTTCACCATTCAAATACGCTGGAGCAATTCTCTGATTAAAACAGTCGCTGCTGCACTCTGGTTGTGCGGTCAGCAATTGATGCAATGCACAACAAGCACTGAAGTGCATGCATTCAGCTGTGAATACAATTCAACCAAACCAGGATTGCGTTCACAGCAGAGAACAATGACAGATTTTCATAACCTCAACAGAAGTGACAGCCCTAAAAAAAATTCCTAAAACCCATTCCTCAAAACCTCAAGACGAGACAACAAACAAAACCAGATTCGGCAAGCTAAGTTTGCTCCGAAAGAGAGAACAAAACCGTAGAGAGCGATACGAAAAAAAAGAAAAGAAAAGAAAAAAAACAGACTCAGACTACAAAACACACCTGCATCTTCTTGGTGGCGGAGCCATCCTTATTGAAGTAAAGCTCCTTAGCCATGGCGCGAGTCGTCTGCAGCACGCCGCCACCACCACCACCTCGTCCTCTCCCACCACTAGTACTAACCTTCCTTGCTTGCAGAGCTCCAACCATGCCCGACAACGGACGACTGAGAGCGAAAGAGGACGACAAAGAATGTGCCACAATGTGATTCTCCTTGCCACCAAGCTTGGCGCCACTTGTTGTCACCGCAGCAGCGGTTGCAACATGAGTTATGGAAGCCATATCCACACCAATTGCTCCGAGCTCGTTACGATTTTGCGTCGGTCTGACTGCACGCATTCGTGCACTCCCCGCTCCTCCTCTCGTCAGCGTGTGCAACAGCAATAGCAAAACACAGGGCTTACTGAAACCCTAAAAAAAACCCCCCTCCGGATCACTCACTGTGGTCCGGTTATTTCTTTTGCTATACCCTTCCAGGTAGGAGATGAAACCTCAAATTTAGACTCTCCGGTTATCATCCCCGCCTCCTCAATAGTACCCACACTTGAACCATGTCTAGTAGAAGTGTGGGGAATTTTTTCAGATTATTTTTTTTACAAATTTTGGCAATCGTTTTTTGAAAAAAAAAAAATCATTGACCAAATAATGTTTTCAAAAAAAAAAGAAAAGAAAAGAAAAGAAAAACAAAGAATACGAGCAACAATAAGTGAAAAATCAATTTTATTATCATTAATTGAACAAAAATGAAGAAAATATTATGAAATTTAAATAACCAAGGATTTGAATTTTACATTAACAATAATCTTGTTATCATTGCAAGTTTTCAATGTTCAAAAATCAATTTTTGATGTCACTCAAATTAGCACACAATATGAAATAGATTTAAAACACAAATTTTTATATTTGATATTTTAAAACAAGTCTCCCAACAAATGCTTTGGTTCTATTTAAGGTTTTGGAATTTGACAAATGTGGTTTTGATTTATGATTCATCTTTTTTATTTGCATTTATAAAAAAATTTAAAAAAGCAAATGAGCTCATAATACATGAAATATGTTTTATTTGTTTTTCAATGGGTTGTTTCGTTTTTGGTTTTGATGGGTTTTTTTTTTTTTTTTATGAGATGAATTTAACATGTATGAGGTAATTGTGAGTATCAAAATGAAGGTGAACCCTAATTCCATCCAAAGTATCCAAAATGGAATCAATCGAGACAAGCATGAACCCTAATTTCATTCATCCAAATGGATTCAAAATGGAAGCAATCAAGACAAGCATATAAATAGATTTGGCCAAAGGTAGTAGTAGTAAGTAGTAAGAGGATCTTCAAGCAATCACAAGTCAAAAATGACAATAGTGTGTGATAAGTTAATGAGAGGTAGTAGCGAGTGTGTCTTTTGAGTAGGTGGAGAGAGTGTGTGGCATATTGCCTCAAGGTGGTGGCTTAGATGAGGTGTAAAACTTGAAGCAACAAGGAACATAATGTTTTTGTACATACGAGCATTTTAAAACATAAGGTTCCTCTTTCAAAAAAGACAATTGATGATTCCCTTGGACTCCAATGAATCTTGATGATCACCTCAAAACTACATTAAGAAATTTCTAGCAAATGCTCTTCATGTTGTTTGCTTCCTCTTTCAAAAGATGATTGATGATTCCCTTGGACTCCAATGAATCTTGATGATCGCCTCAAAACTACATTAAGAAATTTCTAGCAAAATAATGCTCTACATGTTGTTTGCTTCCTCGTTCAAAAGATGATTGATGATTCCCTTGGACTCCAATGAATCTTGATGATCGCCTCAAAACTACATTAAGAAATTTCTAGCAAAATAATGTTCTACATGTTGTTTGCTTCCTCTTTCAAAAGATGATTGATGATTCCCTTGGACTCCAATGAATCTTGATGATCGCCTCAAAACTACATTAAGAAATTTCTAGCAAAATAATGCTCTACATGTTGTTTGCTTCCTCGTTCAAAAGATGATTGATGATCCTCCTCCTCCCCTTCCTCATCTGGCAAATGAAACAAGATTAATGGCTGTGTGTGTAACCAACACTAAACCAAAAAAAAACCTCTTAATCTTTAATTCTTTGTCATAGTAAGATGGCAGTTTAAAAATCTGATTTGGCTGGTTAAAATGCTAATTAGCAAATCAGCTTAACAGTTACCTGTTAATTAAATAGGGATAATTAGCAAATCAACTCAACAACCATGCCAGTTAATTAGGGCTAAACAGCAATCAATTCAACAAAGATCCCAATTATTTAGGGCTAATTAGCAAATCAACTTTAACAAGATGCCTGTTAATTAGGGCTAATTGGCAATTAACTCAACAAAGGATGCCAACTAATTAGGTATAATTAACGACTCAGCTTAACAAAATGTCTGTAAATTTATGGCTAATTTACAATCAACTTAACAAAGCTGCTATATTAATTAGTGCTAATTAGCAATAAGCATACAAAGGATTCTTGTTAATTAGCACTATATAATTGGCAATCAACTAAACAAAGATGCCAATTAATTAGGGCTAATTAGCAAATCTGCATAACAAGATGCCTGTTAATTAGGGTTACCCAATTAGTAATTCAACTCATTACAGATGCCAATTAATTAGGGCCAACCTTGATTCTACAGTCATCATCATGAAGAAGAACTAGTCCTTACTATTCTTTGCAGAGAAAAGACCAACAGAAGGATTCCTGTTTGATAGAAGGATTGGGAGATTTTGTTGGGTGAAAGCTCTAGTGGGTTTTGTTTTTCTTCAAAAGAAGAAGCTTTTTGCAAAAGCTTTTCAAGTTTTCTTGTAAACAGGTTGAATTACAGCAGCAGCAGCATCAGATGTGCATAGTCTTGTGTGAATTTGGAATCTTGAGTGGAGCGTTTTTTTTGTTAGATTTGTAGAGAAAAATTAGGTTTAGAAGATTTGGGTGAGAGAAGGGGGAAAAAAAATTTCTGGTTTTGGAGGATTGGAAGGAAATTCCTTTCTTTGTTCATTAGAAAAAGCTTTGGTGGGTGGGTTGTTTTTGGAAGCTTTTGTAGCCTTGGTGGAAGGTTTTGCAAGAGGAAAGAGAACTAGGTTGTGAGGAGGGGGAAACAGATCAAGGTTATTTTGTGGAAAGAAAAGTGCGGTGAAGGGGGTTGGGAGGGGGGGGGGGAGGGGGAAGGATTGGATTTGAAAGATTAGGAGATGGTGGTGGGGAAGAAGAAATTATAGGGAAGAAAAATGGATCAGGTATCCATTAGTGCTAGTCAATTCTCTGCTCTTACATCTCCCAAGATTGGCATGATTGCATCAGGTCTTCAATTCCCCTCTCTCTCTCTCTCTCTACCCTTCTCATCAGCAAAGTGCTCAGCAGTTTTGCTTTGTTGTCTTAATTGTGCTTAAACCCTTCTTTTTGTCTTTGTTGCTTTTTCGGAAAAAGAATGCAAGCAAGGCTCTTGAAAAAACAAAAATGTTTTGCAGAAAGTGTGGGATGGTGGTAAGATGATTTCACACCCATGGTTTCGAACATGTAGTTGGAGAATTTTAGGAATGGAAATGAAGGTTTGCTTGCATGCTCAAAGAATAAGGAAAGGAAACAAACATTGTGTGCATGAGAGGGTATGCATACATACATTTCATACATTTTGTCACTAGTTTTTTTTGTTGATGATCTTCTTCACTTGCTGTGGTCTGGGGTTTGATGATGCACAGGAGAAGGAATAACCTTGTGGGCGCTCGGCTTGCTGGTGACATTGAAAGCATTGGGTAACGAGACAGGAGGATCATATGCGCTCTTTGAGAAAGTCATGTTTCCAGGGCAAGGGTTACCTAGCCATGTGCATACATTGGAGGATGAGACTTGGTACATGCTGGAAGGAGAGCTGGTCTGGATAGTAGGAGGTCGGGATTTCCTCGCCAAGAAAGGCTCCTTCATCCATCTCCCACGCTTCCTTGCTCACTCTTGTGCAAACAAATCCAACAAACCCGCACGCATGGTGCTCACTTACGCACCTGCAGGGTTTGAACAATGGTACCTTGAAGTTGGGAAACCTGCGGCCACAGATCAAAGAGATTCTCCTCCTGACATCACTAGTGAGGAGCTCTTGGCAGCCCTGCGCCGTAGCAAGGAGTATGGAATCATTTTCATGGGATATGAGGAGGAGGGTTCAGAGGTGCCACCTGGGTCCAATCAAACACCTGATCAGTAATCTCCTCCCTCCTGCAGTCTGGTCCCAACATGGTAGTAGCCTTCATGACCAACTCCTCGACAATCTACTTCTTGAATACTTGGCCATCTTCCTGCAAATCACTGTCTTGAGAAAAAAGATTCCTTTTACAAGTGTGGCATGTGCCCTTATGTCTGTCTGTGTAAATACATGGCGAATTTTGATATAACTTTTTCTTGTACCCTTTGCAAAGCAGAATCTGAAGCTTCATTGATTGCTCTCTCTTCCATTGTATGTGTGTGTGTGCGTGTGTGCATGTTTCTGTCTTTCAACCTCACATATACAGAATTTGGTCATCCACATAGCTCCAGGTTTCTGTACTAGCTGCTGGATGTCAGTAACAAGGAGAGGGTCAGGCCACAATTCTCACTAAATCCCCATATACAGCCTAACCCATGTTGCAAAGCAAACAGACAATGACTCGACCACAGAATCCAGAACTCTGCACCAATAACATACAACAAAGACCTAATCACAGTCAAGAATCCTCAGGTGGCACAGCATCCCCCAACATCAGAATGGGGATCCATGTGCAATTTCCACCAATTTGGAAATGAAGTGAAAATGAAACTCTTCCAAGATCAGGGCTTATGGTGGACAAGGAAAGTTGCACTTAGAACTGAAACAAGTCGATTTGAGACAGCCAAGCTTGGAAGGTAATTCACCAACCAGATGATTGCTATCAAGGTCTCTGTATAACAACCGTGCTCAGCAATTCATCAGATACAGATTTGAGGGAGGCAAAGCACATGATTGATACCCATGGTATCATGGAACACAATAATGACACAATACTGTCCTTCTCAACATGACCAAAAAAACACAACTCAAATATATTACACTGACATTTGTTGCAAGAGCTTATGGTTCCCAATTCCATCTGAAATGATGGGCAGTTCCTATTCCATCCAGAATGGATTCCTGTTAGGTGGTTGTTGTGCACATTGCTGCAGAAGCCCAGAAATATTCTGCATTCTGATGTCAGGGGGATGCTGTGCCACCCCAGGATTCTTAACTATCATTTAGCCTTTATTTTACATTATTGGTACGCAGTTCTGTATTCACTGGTTGAGTCATTCTCTGTATATTGTTGTATAATCTCTGTATCAGTTTGCTCCGCCACATGGGTTAGGCTGTTTGTGGGGATTTATTGAAAATTGTGGTCTAACAACGCTCTCCTTTCTGACTGACATATGGCAAGCTATTATGGAAACCCAGAGCTATGCTGATCACCAAATTCTGGTTGTCAGATGTTGAATGCCAGAGCAACCTCTGGATCAAATAGTCGCACGCTAGCATTGAAAAGGGCAAGCTCCCTCACATTAGAGTCCTTAGCTCTTGCTGGCATCCATGCCAGATCCATATGACTCTGTGGTCCGAAAGTTCACACATTGTTAAAGATGAAAGACTTCGATGTGTTTGTGTGGTACTTGCTTTGCTTATGGAGATTAACTTAAGAAGCACTGCAGGTACATTGGGTGGTGCTACAGCTCCATGGGGTATTGCCTTCTCAGCAATATTTCCGTTTGCTCTTTTAGTCTTTGGAACAGTGAAGCCTTTGATTGCACAGTATGCCTTTGTGGGTTTAACTGCACCAGTGTATGCATGCCAATCGTGACCAAAGCTCTCTTCTAGTACATGACATATCCTTACAATCCAGACTTCCCCTGTGTTGCAGAGGTCAAATCAAAGATTGATGGCAAGAATTTGATGGATGTAGTTGAGCTCCAAGTGCTAACCAACTGCCCAGAAGATGACCACCTTCAAAAAGCGCTGAAACTAGCCTTCCATGTAAGATATAAAGAGTCCACTTTTACATGAGTAATTGAATATTTGTTAGAGCCTTGATTTTTGTTAGTTTGTTTCTAAAAGAGGAAAGATGTGGAAACATCCAAGGATTGGTTCAAGAATCAATTCCCTCAGTCTTTGTTTCAGATAATGCATTCTTTAATAAGAGAGAGAGGTCTTTGATTATGTCTTGCTATTGATAGGTAGTTTGTCCTTTGTTTGTTGGTTCTGCCTGTAAGGGAGAGATTACTGGAATGATGTAATTTTCACTTGCTCCCACATTTTGAGTCCATGGAAATGATGCAGTTTTCATTCAGTCCCACATTTTTTAGTCATTTTGAGGAATGTAGATTTTATTTGATCCCACATTTTGAGACTATCAAAATGATGCAGATTTCAATCGATCCCACACTTTGAACTTGCTGAAAGGAGCAGCAAAGCCACCAATTGTCTGCAGACTCCAATGCATGCATGCATGCTTGTTAGGGTCCATCATAACAGTAAAAGTTACATTTTGCAGAAGTCATTTTGCAACAGTAAGAACCTCACAATTGTGTATCAATATTGTACTCACAGCTTGTGCTCTGATCAAAATCTGACTGAAGCGCCTCATGACCTCTGTTTCCGGAGAAAAAAACAACATTATATAAAGAATCCAATTGACCAAACAACAGAAACAAGAGGCCACAGTAAGAAGCCTCCCTCCAGCCAGAGCTAGATATGACAAGACCCCTACAACCAAACCAATACTTGCAAACCCTCTTGAAAATTTAAAGAATGCAAAGGCGCTCCTCCTCGGTCTATTGAGGAGTCTTCATGCAAAAGGACTGTCTACAGTCCTCAAACCATGCTCATATAATGACCCATCACTCCTGATGCGATTCATGCCATTTTGAGGAGCCGCCAAAACTGTCCATTTGGCATCTCCATTGGTATGTCTGGAATCAACAACAGCCAGAGGATGAAACTGGGAGGATCCAAGAGACTGGAGTGCCTTTGTTCCGGAATGGCGTTGTCGGTGGTGGTGGTGATGGTGGTGGGGGGGGTTTTGGTGATATTGCTGCTTGTGGGTAGTCTCCTTAGTCATGCCAGTTCGAGGATAGCCTCCTCCCAATACCATGTTCAAAGAATGGCCCCCCTTCTCTCCATTCCGGAACTTTCCTTGGGAAGAAGCGGATGCAACAGGAAGCACACCCAATCCACCTCTAGAGCCCTTGCTTCCTCTTGGTATATGATGATGATGGCTGGGAGTGCCCAACGCTGCTCGTGCCATACTGTCAACTGCTGCATCTCGTGCAGAGATTGCTTTCGTGGCTTGTTTGTTCAGGTACAGAATGTTTGGAGCCAACCCAGTCACAAGCTTCCGAAGAGGTTCCTCACCAAGGTTGCTGTGCAATGGATTTCCAAGCAAATTGAGCGCCTGGAGGGAATTGTAGTTAGCAGCCAGCTGGCTTATAGCCTTGGTTGTTGTCAGCTTATTGAAGCTCAAATCCAGCAAACTCAGCTTCAGAAGGCGATGTAACCCTTCGATCTCACTAATCTTGTTTCCAGCTAAGTGGAGCTCCCTTAGAGAAGAGCAACCTGCCAAACCTGAGTCACACCATAACTGAATTCAATTACTTTGCTTAAGTAGTCATCAGCAGCAGCCTAACTGGCCACCACCCATCATCAACAATCAACAAACAGCAGCCCAGGGTTTTAGGGTTTAGGGTTTTTAGGGCTAGTTTTTTAACAACTGACATACCTTGTGGGGCCCCCCATACAATGCAACAGACAAGACCAGCAAAACTGTATTTAGAATGTCATAAATATTAACTGTGCAGAGTCAGACATCAATTTATGATCCAGTCAAGAAATAACACCACTAACCATGCCCAATCCGTGAGATGCGATTGTGTGACAAGTTAAGCACACGCAAGCGAGCAAGTTCCCTCAAGCCTTCAATTACGACAATTTTGTTGCGTGATAGGTCGAGTGAGTGCAGGCTCCGTGGAAGCAATCCTGGCATTATACGCACTGCAAACAGAACCAACAGTCTATCTTCATAAGGACCAAGAATTCCTCAATACTTCCAGTAATTTTAGGCACTGCTGTGGAAGCAATTGAGGTGAAAACCCCCAGAAAAAAATGAAAAAAAACCAAGAAAACAGAGAGAAGAAAGAAGGAGATCTTTGACAAGATGTCCTTCAACAACAAAGACATCTATATCTAGAATCTTTTCAAGATATCTGCTTAAAACAACAACTTACGGATGTGGTTTGCTGAGAGATTGAGGGTCTTCAAACTGTTGTACAATGCAAGAGGTGGAATGATGCGTAACCCTACTCCAGAAAAGTATGCAACTGTGGAGAGCGGATTCACAGATCGAGCAATCAAAGCTGCCATTTCGGCATCACCACCCATCAGGGATCCATCCCCATCAACATTCATTTGATGGCCAGAAGAAGACTGTGCTCTGGTGCTGAAAAATGTCAATGCAGGTGCTGTGGGTGAACTTGGCTCCCTGGATGTCTGGCCATCATCGTTCTCTATATCTTTGTCAACAGGTAAGTGACTAGCAAAGTCAATGCTGTTCACCCACTCCTCAACACGACTAAGGTCAGCTTTCTGGGGAATGTACACCTTTTGGTCCCCTGCTATGTCCATAGCTGCTGCTATTGCCATCAAGGATGATGATGATGTAGCAACTGGCAGTTGAGCAGCAACAGCATCAAAATTACTTGTGCTCATGTTGACAACACACTCCCCCTCCATGTTCATCATCTCGACAGCCTTCCCATCTCCAACAAATGTCTCATCTTGAAATGGCTGCTCTTGCAAAAACATGGGATGGGGCCTATTGTCACTACAATAGTCCACTTCTGAACCATAACCCCCAAAGCCATTTGATAGTGGCAGTCCCAGTGGCACCATGCGGTGAATATTCCGATGAGTGAAAAGAAACACCTTCCACCATGGTCTGTGTTGTTGCTTTCCTTCTTCAGAGAATCTCATTTCAAGTAACCTATCCTTGGCATCCCGTAGGGCTTTTTCAGAGTGGGAGGTGCTAATGTGAATAGCTTTAAGGGCTGCCACCACCACACCAGGTGACATATTCCTAGTGCCACCAAACTCTGCTGCTGATGAACCACTGCCACCAGATACCCTCATCACCTGGTGCCCTGTCATTGTACTGGTAACATGTTGAGACCCACACTCAAGATCACTCAGAAGATATTCACTCTGCATCTCCACAACCGGAAGGTCTTCAGATCGGTGGCCTGACTTACTTCCCAGATCAAAATAGGGGCTGGAAGCCATCTCCAAATCATCTTTGCAGTTGTAGACCCCCGGATCACTAACGTAGTCATTACCAATCTCCACACAAATTTCATCTCCATCCGAAAAGTTCCTGTTGTCACCACAGCCACCACTGAATTCTTCCGCATCACCATTCGAATGAGTTTCATAGTACCTCGTACTGTCTGCATTGACAAGAATATGACCTCGCAGAGCAGTATCTTCTGTGACAACTTCAATGACACCTTCTGAGGAGCTTGGATCACTTTCACATTCTTCTTTTACATCCAATGCACCTGCTACATACAAAGCCGAAGAAGCAGCACGTGTCAAATACAGAAACAAGGGCAGGCAGGAACATGACACATCCCTAAAAAAACTCGATTTGTCTTCCACCAAAAACCCAAAACCCACTACTGCTGCTAGAACAAGATGATGCAACCACCACCTGCTAACTCTTCATCATGCTCATCTCCTCCTTCATATGCCACTTCTACACCAGCATCACTGACATGCACTGCTGCACAATGTGGAAAAGTTGTTTCCAGCATCCCATTGTCCTCCTCTTCCACAATCAGAGCAGTGGGGAAGTTGAAATCATCAAACTCTGACATGATGACAGATGTTGTGCTTCTCTTCTGCTTTGCTTCAGCAGCAGCAGCTTCCAAGTCCTCATTCATATCTGACCAAAAACACGCAGTACCACCATCCTTTCCCCAGTCACCCATGGACGGTACTGTAATCAGGAGGGGTGCACAAGGAACACCACTCATATCATCATGGGTTGTTGTCATCTCCGTTTGAAGAGTCGGTGGCGGTGGTGATGCCTCCTCTTCATGAAAAGCATGACTTTCCTCAAACCTTGTTGTTGTTTTCTCTGAAGACTCTTCAACCCCGAACTTGAAAGTTCCTACTCTATCTGCAGCTGCAACCTGAGATGCAAAGAACTGTGGGTTAGTTAGACCATCTAAACAAAAATACTAATAAATTAATTAATTAAATAATTTTTTTTAAAAAACCAACCATGGGTAAAAAACACGGTCCTACACAGCATACCTTAACCTTATTCTTCCGGCTGAAAATGGATTGAAGACATGTGATTCTCTCCATCATCACTGAGATCTGATTGCCTGAGTCAGTGACCACCAAGGGAGTCGACAATCTCTCCAGCTAAGTGCTTGTTTTGAACTTATTAGAACAGACAAGAAACAATGAGGCAAAAATAGTATTTAGGTCGGAATTGTGAAGATGGGGAATTGTCAGAGCTCCAAAAGCCGCCTCAACACCCAAAGAGTGCAGTAGCCTACATTGGTAAGGTTTTTTATTGGGGAAAGAGTGATGATCTCCTTGACAGTAGGATGTTTATTAGCCGTAATCTACAGACAAGCCTTGCACCATGCGGCACGCCCTCCAGATGTGGGAGTGCCTCCCCCCCTTTGGAAGCCTTTGTTCACCAACTGGGCAGACGCCAGCTCGCCCCCACACCTGCTTACAGGTGCGAGCACCGTGTGCTATCGAGGCGGCCAGAGTGATGAACTCTCAGAATCACAATTGAGCACTTTACCTTCCTCCACCACCTGGTCCTCAACAACAGGCGTACAAAAACCCCACAGAAAAACAACAAAGCTCCCAGTCAGATGGATGGGGAAGACAACCCAAGCAGCCACCCTGATGGGGAAAACACAGTGCTGCAACTTTCCACATTGCAGAAAGGTGGATCAACAACCCTGTTTTCTTTCTGTTTCTCCAAGAAGCATAAACCTTTGATACTAGATCACACCAGCAAACCAAACAAACCCAGAAAACTCCCCCCCAAAAAAAAAACTTTTGCAAATGATCATCAACCAAATAATGAGGAATTTGATCCTTTAGGCTGCCATTGCCCCTTCCAAAGCTGGTCCTAAGCAGAATCAACCTAAGCAGAAAAACTGGAGACAAGGATGGCACAACAGGGATGCATAACATGTGGGGGGGAAATCGATACAAGAGTGTGCCTGACATGCATCTTTACATGAGGAGCTTCTGGGCTGATTAGGCTCTCCACATGTACAATCCACAAAGCAGTGATCCACAATATCTCCATAGACGATGGAAAAGGGGAAAAAAAAAAAGAGTTCCTTTCAGAATTCTTTCAGAATTCCTTCAGAGTTCCACACTCCACACTCCAACTTTCAGACACAGGCAAAAAAGTAGATGCAACAAAGATGACAAAAACACCTTGAAGCAAACTCTTTCATGAATTTCGTATTGGGTCTTGTTCTTTCTGGTTCTCAAGCACAACAGCAAGTGCAAAAGAAGCCGTAACACAAGAAAAATCTGCAACCTATCCATCTATCCATCCATCTGCAAAACCCATTGTCCCTCTCCACATCTCCAAGCAAGCACACACACAGTGTGTCTCTAAAGATAGACCCAAAGCCCAAAAACAAAAAAACCTTCCCCTTCATCACCAACTAGGTATCAAAAGCTTGGATTCCACAAAGCTGCACACATACAAGCGGAACGAAAAAAAAAACGTCCACCCATCCATCGACGCAAGAAGAAGAAAATACCAAAAGTAAAAGTAAAGTACGCACCTTGTTTGCGGCCCCAGATTGAAACTTGACAAAATCCCAAAACTCGAAAGTAGAGATTAACAAGTCCTCCCTCCCTCCCTCCCTCCCTCCCTCCCTTCCCTCCCTTCCCCAAACCGGATCAAGTCCTTCCTCCCCAAAGCTTCATCACCACCCAACACCCCCTTCTCGTTCTTATTCTTCACTGCACCTTGCCTTGCCCCTTCTTCCTCAGCCAGTTAGTTCTACCACTACACCCTCCCGTACCGCCACCGCCGCCGCCAGCACAACAACAAAAACAAGAACCAAAAACAAAAAAATAAATATATCACAACAAAAGCCAACAACAACAACAACAAACAGTCTTTTCGTCTGTCTGTCTACTACACCAAAAGCAGCAGAGTGAGTGAGCTTCTTATTGGTTTTCTTCGTCTGCTGCTACTGCTACTGCAAAGGGTAAATGATGATATGATGCAATCTAGTTGGTTCTTCTTCTTCTTCTTCTTCTTGGATTGCAAAAGGGTAAGTAATATACGATGCAATACGGTTAGACAAAAAAATACCACAACCCAAACACAACAACAAATAAATAGTTTCTGGGTCTGTTTGCTACAAACACCAAAAGCAGCAGCAGAAGCAAACCGAGTGAGTGAGTGAGTGAGTGAGTGAGGTTCTTCTTCGTTTCCTTCTACTACGCTGCTACAACAACAACAACTACAACAAAAAGGTAATGCTGATATGATGCCATCTGGTTGATTCTTCTTCTTCTTCTTCTTCTTCTTTCTTGTGGCTGCAAAATGGTAATAATGATAATGACGCAATGTGGCTGGTTCTTGTTCTTGGGATATGTGCGATACAAAGTGCGGCGCCGACCGTGCAATCTCTCTCTTCGTCTGTCTCTTGAGAGAGAGAGGAGGAGTGTGGTGGGTCCATCGCCAGCGAGAGCTTCCAAAATCAGTTGGTTTTACCAGTTCACTATCGCATTGGATCCTCCAACGAAACCCTAAACCCTAATTTGTTGGCCTTACAAGAATCATCGCTTTTTCTTGATGGAAAAAAAAAAAAAAAACCCAAAATTCTATCAATTCTTTATGCCAAGTAAAAGAACTCACTTTTTTACCCTTCTTTTTGGTTCCATTATTTTGCCAATTCCATAAATAATATACATTGAGATTTTTATTTTTATTTTTAAGTGGGTGTTTTATTAATTTATAATGCATTCACAATTGTTTTTTTTTTTTTTTGTTATCTAAAGATTGTTTTCAGCATAATATTCTTGAAGATTCTTATAAATTAGTGACATTTAAATTATAATATTTAAGTTGGGCACTAAATCATTATAAGAAAAAAAAAATTCAGGACTTTTTGAGAAATTATTTATTAAGGTAATAATAACTCAACAATTAGTTTAGCCAATAATACACTTTAATAATTTCTTAATGGGTCCCTTACACAAATGCACCTCAAGCTCTTTTATTTGAGTTTTTCACCCTTGTTTTCGCCAATTCTTCACTCTCATTTGCCCTTTGCTTTTGCCAAGTGCCCTCTTTTGGGATTGGGAAAGAAAGAAAAAAATGTTTTGTGAGATAAATTGCGGGGTTTGATCACATGGGTGGATGAGAAATGTGATGCTAATGATAAAAGATACCAAATGGATGAAAAATGCAAAAAAAAGGTTCTCACAATCAACAACCAACGAACCTAAACCTTCTACATGAAATATATACATATATCAATGCAAATGAACAGAGATGAAAATTTGATGTGGATGAAATTGATCTTCAAAAAATGACAAACCATGAATTTTGAGAATGAAATCAAACATACAAATTAAAATTAAATATTTTCAAGAATGGAAATTGATCACAAGTAGGGGATTTTTATTTTTATTTTTATTTTTCCAATTTTATTGTTTTTTTTTTCAAAATTTTGGCAAAATTTTCCAAACTTTTTAGAAAATCTTCTTTCATAAATTCTTTTTTGAAAATACAACAACTAATTTCCCTTCCTTTCCTTATGCCCAAGAGTGGTCCCCTTGGGGAGGGAAGGAGTTGGGTGGGTGTGCAAGCCACCATCACATAGGGAGGGAATATATATACATGTAAACTATATTATGAAAGCTAAGGACATGAATATGCCACCTTACCCCACCCCCAAAGAAAGGAAAGAACTTGAGCCACAAATCTTCAAGACTTATTAGCATGTGAGTTTGCTTAGTAAATTTTGCCACATTTTGGCCCAACTTTCCTTCATTTTTAGGGTTTATACTTTTCTTTCTATTTTTATTTTTATTTAATTTTTTTTCCTATTTTTGTTGCCTTTCAAGTTGTTTCAACCTTTGTTGTTCCCACATTAAGTGGCATGTGTGTGTCCAAGTGTGTGTACTAAACTATGTAGTGTTCATCAAGCAAGAATAACTCATAATTTTCCATGGCCTACAATTCATTGAGTCGGGAATAATTTGTGTGGGGTAACCCTCGCAACTGCCGGCATCTACACGGTGTAAAAATTGACAATTTTTTTTCTCGAGTTTTTCACCCCCCCCCCCCTCTCTTATGATACCCGGAGGTTATCTGGCGGGTACCCAATCGGTATCACATGAAATACCCCAAAAAAAAAAAAAAAAAAACATGGACATTTCAGAAGATCCAAATGCTTGCATGTGTCTTTTGAAATGCCCCACGGGTTCTTACAATTGATAATGGTTTTCTCCAAATAAAAATCTTGTGGGATGTTTTTTTTTCCCCTTTTTTTCTTTTTTTTCTTAAATTTAAACAAGATGTTTAGCATCCCGGGGTTTGCATTACAAGCTCCTTAGCCCAAATTGTGCATAACAAGACCCAAAATGTGTTATTGTGCATCACCAAGATTTGTTGGGCAGCACCAGACACATCTTGGATGGGCAAAAAGGACAGTCATGAAAAGAAAAAAAGAAAAGAAGCAAGCAATACTTTTGCACTACCCAGTGCCTGCAATGACAAACTATGGGCACATATGATGTTAGAGCATCTCCAACTGTACTCGGTATGTGATCCTGCATATGTTGGATGAAGAAAATAATCCAACATATATGCTGGTTTGGCTCACGAAGAAAATGGTTTGTTTAGGCTCCGCATAAATGCTCACGTTGCCCTTGCTGCTGTGCACCTGCAGAAAAGAGTGTAATAAATATGATCTAACTTGCTGCTCAGTGTTTCTGATTGGCCCAACATATAATGATTGGTCTAGGTGGTTTGCTATTAGTAGTCCCCACCTATTTACTGTCACAGGCAGTTTCAGTCTTATGGGTTGGGTTGCAAAAAAAGTACATAGGGTAAACTGGTGTACAATTTTCAATGCAATTTATTGAATTTCATTCACTTTTTTCAATGCAATCGACAATCTTTTTAAGCAATGAATTTTTCTTTGAGAATAGTGGCCCCACTGAAGTCATGGGTGGTGGTGGTAAGTACTAACTTCTTTTCCACCACCCACCATTTACCTGGGTTACCCAACTTGGAATACACTAACTCATGAGTGTGGCTGGATCACATTGCTTATAGGTACTAGGTACTAGGTAAGATTAGTCCATTGAAGTGAATAGGGATTTTGCGAATCCCTCCAACCATCCTTTATTATTAGATATTGTAGTATATTCATGTTTCAATTCATTAGATATACTCTATTGGGGGTGTGCTTCACAAGTTTGTTCTTGTTTCGTTTGTTTGCAAATGACCCATTTTAATTTGGCCCATCAAAAACAACAAAAACCCTAATACTTTGCAAGCTCTCCAAAAATAGAAGTTTCTATTGGACAATGGAGTGCATTATTTCCCTTGGCCCAACCACTCCATATGGGGCATACAATTCAAAGGGAGGAGGGGGGTGGGGGGTTAATGGTTACCATGGGGGAGGGTTATGTTACCAAAATAGTAATGGAAATATGGAGCATGCACACAAGATGGGCTCCACAAAATGTCATGTCTCAAAGCATTGTTGAAGGCACTTTTGAGCATTTGTTTGAAAGGTGATGAACATGAACTTTGGATATGTTCAATCAATTGTTGTACCATTTTACTTCAAGTCCTTTTTGAGTCACAACTTGTGTTGGTTAGTTCTTCTCCCCCTTTCTTTTCTCTCTCTCTCTCTCTCTCTCTCTCTCTCTTTTTGGGCCCTTTTTCTTTCATAACAAAGGGGGCAAGGTCTTTGAGAATTTATTTTTCTTGTCACATACATTTTGTAATCCAGTTCTTAACCAATATACCTTATTAAGGATATTAATTAGTCGTGGATACATCTCAAAGCTTAATGTTTTTTTTTTTTTTTCAATGGGTTACTTTGATTGGTCCTTCACAAAATATTCTAATACTTTTAATACTCACCTAAATAGAAGCCTTTACTAATAATATAGTAAAAAAGGTATTATTATTATTCAACTTGTGATTCCTTAACTATTATGCCCAAAAGATATTAGGCTTCAAACCCATATGCTTTTTTAGGTACATTTCTTTATCTCCATTGGACTCAAACCTCATGCTCAACCCTCATGACACCCTTCACATTTGGAATTGGTCCACGATCCTTGAACATTATTGGATGGTTTGTTGATCCGAGAACTTCTCTTTTTCAATCGATATGCTTATAACCTTAAAACCATCAAGAGAAGTTTGTTGGGCAACAAAGATGGGACTATAAAGATCAAATTTAAAAGGGGCCTAATAAATAGGGAATGTAAGGGATGGTATATGCTATGGTGCTTTGTGATTAACATTGCAATTGTAATGGATGGAAGTCATCACACACACACACACACACACACAAGGAATGACATACTCCAAGGATGTGTAAAGACATAGATGGCATTTTAACACTTTCATCAATGGATATGGCTAAGTGAAAACAATTCACTCTCAAGTTTCATGCACAATAGAACAATTATTTGCACTCCTTTATTATTGCATATGTTAATTCAATGCATTGATTGATGTTGTTAACAAGCATTGTATCCCATTTTTTCCCCTTTTATCTTGTGAAAGAATTTTGATCTTTTAGGGGATGGTTGTTATGTGTGTAATAATCATACCTAGTTGGTGATTGATCAAAGCGCCATTGAAATTGGGATTTTCCTACTTGTTCAACATTTTTTACATTGAAACATTCTAAAACTTGGGTACAACTTCAATCAAAGTCATTTGGGGGGGGGGGGGGGATTTTTCAACTATGATCTTTTCTTTTCTTTTTCCTTTTTTGAATATTTTAATATCCAAATTTTTGGGGAAAAAAATTCTAGAAAATTAGAGAAATTAGTCAAATTTAAACTAGAAAAAACAAATTTATTTATTTTTAATCTCATTTTTTGGGTTTAAAAAAAACAACAAAATTTGTTGAAAAGATCATTGCTTGTATGAGAAGGTGAATAATGGCATATTGGGTTTTGGGTGAACCATTGAATAGGTATACAAGTTGAATTCTGGCTTATGTATATGTTGTTGCCATGTGTGATTCTATTCATATGCTTTCATCAATTGTCCGATCTTGAAATCCTTTTCCAAATGTTGATGCATGTGCATTGTGTGAACTGGTGGTTCCCGGGTGTTGTCTAGTGGCTGAGTTGGCAGAGTTTCTTCAATCCCCACAAGAAGGGCTATTTGGAATCAAAGAATCATGGGGTTCTGGGTATTTGAAACAAGAGAGAATCAAAGAACCCATCATTGGTTTTGGGTATTTCAAAACCTTCAAAGACTAAAAAACCTGATACTTTGAAGTTTTTGAATGCAAACTCAAAAACTGATGTTCAATTCAGAAATCAAACCATCTGAATCCAAGATGGTTGCAAAGTATTTTAGTTGCACATCATGCCCAAGGTTGTTGTGGCACAAACCTTAAATCCTGAATCGGGCTATGGATTCTGTCCATCAGTTTCGGTTATTTCAAAAACTTCAAAGACTAAAAACTGGTACTGTGAAGTTTTTGAATCCAACTAAAACCGATGTTCAATTCAGAAATCAAACCATCTGAATCCAAGATGGTGTTGTAAAGTATTTTAGTTGCACATCATGCCCAAGGTTGTTGTGGCACAAACCTTAAATCCAGAATCAGGCTAAGGATTTTCTGTCCTTTGAGATCGCTGAACAAATCAACAACCCCAAGTCAAGTTATTCAGATTATTGTGCATAGCACAACAATATCCTTGCATTCTCTGAACACATTCCTCCACCTTGTCACTTGGTTTACTCTTGATCTTGCTTCGCTCTTCTGACCCACCTTGCTTATGTGGTCACCCTTCACTGGCAGCAGCATCAGAATCAACAAGCCTATTTGCTGCAAATCTGCCATCCTCTCCAATGAGGAACCACACCAATGCTGTGGCAGCTGCCATCTGATGAATGTCATACTTGCACCCCCCTTGTCTTCACTCATTCTGACAGCCAATTTCTCCATTGTTGATAGAATGACAACCAATTTCTCCATCAATTGTGGGTTCAACATTAAGGTTTTGGAGCTGCAGATTTTGAGGTTTGTAATAGAGGACCAAATTTTACTTCATCAGCATAAGTGGAATTTTCTCTACAAGCTTTACCATGATGATAACCCAGCTCCCACAAGAACATGGTCTCCGGATTCTGACAGATAGAAATACTGTGGATGCCTTAACACCAAGTTTCTCAGTTTGTAAGAAAATGTCAACACTTGGCTAAAATGTGCAAGTGTGTCAAGCGTCATTCTTTTCTCTACAGTAAATCTTAGAAGTTCTTTTAAGTCCTCCAGCAACAGCATGTTTTTCAAACTTGATCTCAAGAGAGTCCTCAAGTCTCAGGGGTCTTCATATGGGGACACAAATGGCACATTTCTAAACCTAGCAGGCATCTTCTGGTGTCTCTTTGAGAGGTTGTAGTACCCCTTTGATACTACAAGCTTTTCCATGGTGGTAGTAATCAGCTCCTCTAGTGTCTTCTCATCCACAGAGAAAGAGAAAACAAGATTATCACCGAGATAGATACTCCTGGAGTGATGAAATTCCTAAACACTTTTACATTTGAGAGGAAAAGCTGAACTAGGATCATTCAAAAACCCAACAGCAAGACAATTCTTGATGTAAATTCTTAGAACAAGAAATCCTGGAATCCAAAATCTTGAACCTTAAAAAAGTAGAATGAACTAACTCAGAAAACAAAGTCCATTGTAGCTGACTAAGAAGGACCATGAATTGTAACTTTATAAAATGCACAAGTTGGTACCCAGCAAGCAAGCAGTAGACACAGTTCATCCCAACTCCAAATGCACAGATCAATTGCAAAGCTCGCTGCAAACTAGGAACCCAGAACATGAACCATTTTATTATTGCCAGGTGATGATGCCACCACCATGTCTGATTCTAAAGTCTTGATCTTCTTTGATGAAATCCACAAAGCAAGTCCTTAAACCCTAAACCCTAAACCCTTGTATCTGAAACTCAAATCTTTGATTATCAAAGAGTATAGTACTTGTATGCCACCATGTCCAATTCAAAAGTCTCAACCTTCTTTCATGAATCCAGATTCAAGTGGTTTCTTAAACCCTAAACCCTTGTACCCGAAGCTCAAATCTTTGATCATCAAGGAGCATAGTACTCATACACCACCACCATGTCCAATTCTGTAAGTCTCGATCTTCTTTCATGAATCCAGATTGAAGCAAGTTCCTAAACCCTAAACCCTTGAACCCGAAGCTCAAAGCTTTGATTGTGAAGGAGCATAGTACCACTCATTCAGACACATCTAGGATTGTGGGATGATCAGATGAAGCACAAAGTTCAGTTGTTGAGTCCTAATTACCTCAAACAATCATGGCAAACCTTCACTATGCTTTCCATTCCATTGGAAAGAGTGCCTTCAATGCGGTGCACTAGGTGATTTCATAATGTTTAGACCTACAATACAATGTTGTAGGAGTTATCAAATATTGAACAATTTTGTCAATAAAAATTCAACAAACTGGAAACTAATCTTCTTAGGAAAATTGAGATCAGCTCTTTTGTACCAATGGAAAGCCCTTTACAAATGTTTTAAATTTGGACAAGATTGAGAACTTTGGAAACATTGAAAAGCCAAACAAAAAGTTGGGACACTTTTGAGGGAAGTCTTTGGAAAATCAATTCATAAATGAAAAATCAACTTGAAGAGTCTAAGAAAATTTACAAGAAAATATTGTGCAAAATATTCTTTTGGACATTCTCAAATAAATTACCCCAAGAGGTCCCCAAAATCGTGTGTCTGTTTATGTTTCAAAAATGGTTAGATCCACAAACTTATTGGAAAAGAAATGACTTTCAATCATCCCCAAGTTGAAAGTTCCAATTATTTTGCAACATAATACATTTTTGAGAAAAGAATCAAAGCTTCAAACCATATTTCAAATGCACTTTTTTTTTTTAAGAAAAACAAAAATGTAATTCCATTTGGAGTTCATACTAAGTGCCCCTTGAAAATATTGAAATTGGATTAAATATTTATATTTCAAAAATATAGAATCATGTGACAAGATATATAAAACATACAAAATATTGATATGGTGGAAGGATTGTTGGAAGTACGTAATAACTTCCCAAAAAAGTCCCAAAAGGGGATTTATCAATACTTCCCCCCAAAAAAATTTCAAAAAGTCCAAGACATTTCAAAAGTTCCCGATCATGAATGTTGATCAACAAACCCTGAACCCTAAATCTTAAACCCTAAACCCTAAACCCCCTATCATTTCATTTGAAATGTTCACACTCTGACTGATCTATCAGATGTTGGGTTTGACAACTAATTGTTGGTCAAAAGAAAGGCTTCCTCCTCCTCCTCCTCCTCCTCCTAATGATAAATCCCCAAAACTTCAAGCAAACTTTCAAATGATAATGTACCAACCCAGTAGACTTAATCTTTCAGTGCAACATCCGTTATGTTTGATAATTGTACCCAACGAGAGAGGAGAGAGGACAAATGGTAAGAAATGGGGAAGCAAGAATAATTTTGTACTATGAACTGAAGGTTACATACAAATCAACTAGAGGGTACTACTACTACCACTATTTTGTTGTGCCTAGACTTGGAGAATATTTTGGATGGGTCTGTGGGTTGTGAACATATGAATTGGTCCTTCATGTGCTCCAAGAGGATTGCACTACTGTCAAGGTGGGCAGATTTGCCCGAAGTGGGGTGTGGTGTACTTTGAAGGTGAATTGCTTTCACCCCCAAAGTCCAAACTTCATCTAGTATAGACCTGAAGTGCTGAATTATACTAGAGTACCATCCTGAGACGTACGTAGGGTTTCCAAACTTGATGTACGTACCTGGGTTTACTAGTAGTTCACACAATTCACTCAAGGAGTTATTGACCCTCCATTGGACAACTTGTCTATGATGCCCACAACAGATGAGTATGTCCCCCCGATCAAGCATATGATCCCAATCACAATTATTGCTGAACAAAGTATGACCTGTGCAGCAAAAAATGCCACAAAAATAGAAAAAGGTAAGCATCTTTGGAGAGCAAATTAGTTGCAGAATCAAGTGAAAAGAACCCATTTCATCATGGGTGAGGAGTGTATAAAATATTAGGGTTTAGGATTTAAACCCGAGGAACCCTCACAAAAATGGTGAAAGTCAACAGAACATTTCCTTTTGAATTCTCCAACTGATATGAGGTATTAGTGCTGTGGGCAATTGAGCACACCTTGAAACACAGAAGAAAACTGAGATTCTGGATATACCTGGAACAGGGTGGCTTTCTTGTCAAGGATACTAAGGTAGCATGCACATGGCAGAATCACCGACTGCCACAAGCCACACAACTAAGAGTCAACCTTACAGAATCCGGCAGCTACAAGACTTGACCTATAGCACTACAGAGCTGCTGCAAGGTCTACATTGAACTCACAACTGTTTCACCACAATTCAGATCTGTTCTATAAAGCAATCTGGAACATTGACCCTTTGAAAACATATTGGAGAGCTGCTCAGATTTTGATAATCTAAAATTTGCTCCTGATCATTTGTATATATCATCAATGAGTTTCAATAACATATGGTTTAGGGTTTAGGGTTTAGGATTCTGGAAAAAACTGATCAAGCACCACTTGCAAAACTTACCACAGTCATGCTAAGGAAGGCACCAATAAAGGCCATCACCAAGCCTGTGCAACAGAAAAGATAACCATGATTAGTTTCCACCAAACACCAAGATGTGGGCACCTAATTAAGCTTGCAACTGAAATGTTTAATGGGTGGCCATTAGCTTCGGCCACAGAGATGGAGAGAGAGGGGAAGGATGCTGGAAAGAACCATTCAAAGAAGAGAAGGGGGTGCAAAGGATACCAAAAAATGGCACCAAGACTGCAACAGCAATTGTGGAGAGAACCAGGGCTGTCCGTATAACAAGGGACCATGAACGGTACTCTGCAGAGTCAGGTCTCTGTGGCAGCAGTTCCTCTAAGCTATGTGCCACTGGAGTTATTGTCAATGCGTATTTGGTGAAAGGATTGACCACCTACAAGGGACAACCACATTGCATGCACACATTCTTAAGAGAATGATGAACACAAGCTGATGGTAGAGTATGAATGAAATGGAAATAAAAGAATGTGGAAGGGTCATTATGATGTACCGTGGTCCAAACAGCAATTTTGGAGGCTACGAATTGCCCTGGTAGATTGAGGGTGATTTGTGATGCCGTATCCTCCCCAAACATGGTGAAGCCCATAGCTGCCATGCCACCATAGAGCAATGTGCACAGCAAGAAGCTGCAACAGGAAGGCCCCCCTTAAAAAAAGTTCCAAAAGGCATGCTGTGGTGCTTATGATGATTTGATGGAAACACCCTTTTCTAGGCATGTCACACAATTTATTTTACACAAAGAAGAGAATTGTTTTACAAGGGACTTGATCATCAGCAGAGGAGGAGGATTGTCAGAATGCTTTGTTTGTTTACACACCTTACTCCCAATACTTTGTCATAATCAGCCCTGTTTTTCAGAGACGTATAGATGTTGGGGAACACGGCATGACCGGAGTAGCAAAATCCATAGAGACCAATGGAAACAGGGATGCCAGACCAATTCAGTAGATAACCCGGATGATGAAATCCAATGCCATTAACAGTTCCCACCCAGTAGACACAAATGACCACCACAAGGGATGCAATCACACCTCCCGCTGCAGCAGTTACAACAAGCACAACAAACACTATGAGCCACCTGCTGCCATAATGATCACAATTTTTGCTTCTATATTCTTCCTACAGGAGATCTACAGGATTTTATTTTTTTCATAAAAAGGCATTTGTCAATTCTGGTGCAAAGAATTGTAGGTCACCAATTGTACTTCTTCCAATGGGCTCAAAGGAGGTGAGAGTGGTGAGAACCTGAGACATAGGACAAGAGGCTGAGATCACGCAGCCAAACTGTGGGCAGCACGAAAATGGCAGTGAGAACAGCAAACAAGGTGTTGGAGCTGATACTGAAGCCTGCAACATCAAAGTGGACCCAAGGGAAAAGTGCTGACAGATTGTCGCCTTCAAGGATCAAAAACTCCACACAACAGGCCTGTTGTGGCTCAGATCAAACACCCACCCAAGTAGGTATATTATTCTTCTTGACTGAATAGAAGAACACTCAGCAAGGAAAAAAAAAGACAATCTCTTTTTTTAAAACTGCAAACCACACCACCCAATTCAGGATTACTTACATAAAGCTCTGTATAGAGGATGATCTGCACACACACACAGGAAATTGCAGATCAGGTCAGTGACCAAAGAGGCACAGAAACTAAATGTAATTCTAAATGTGTTTGTCATTTTTATAGATATGAGACATTGAGGCAACCAAAAAAAAAAAAACACTGCCAGTCCTGGGGTGGGTGCTGCATACATTCAAAGGGTTAGACTACTTACAGCAATGATAAAACGTCCAGTGTTGCCGAATGCTGCTTGCCCAATGTCTGGGTAAGTTGCAAGACCAGGTGCACTCTCAAGGCAACGTCGGAGGAGTATCCCTGTGTAACAACAAATGGCCGACAGCACAAACAGCAGCAGCAGTCCCAACCAGCCCCCTTCCTTCACTGCATAAGGTGTTGTCAAGACCCCAACACCCGCCAGAACATTCATACCTGCGCCCATAAAATTGGAAGATCTGAAGAAATTCATCATCGTGTCTTAGACCATAATTAAACAAGAGTTTTTTTTTTCTTCCCAATTCTTTCCTTCTTTCTTTTCACAGGCCCCAAAAAAAATCCAGATACAAAAAAAATGGATATCCAATTCTTCCATTTGTGATGATGAAATTTTCCAGAAATGATTGACCTACCATTAAACATGGCTTGTAAGATACTGCTTCCTTCCCTTAGAGCTTCAGCTTTGATATGATAGTCAGCATCAGTCTTCTTCACATGCTCATCGGGTTTGGCTGCATACCCTTCACGCTGCTGACCATAAGCATGCTGCCTTTCACCCTTTACCAATTTCTTCCCTGGAAGGAATGGGATCTGCAGCGACTCAGTATCCAAAACTGGTTGAATATGCGGTGACCGTCCTGTTCTTTGGTAAGAAGAAGACAAGTATGATGAACTGATCCGGGTGAGACTTGGGCTAAATATACTGAGAGCCGGTGATGCATACATGTCCATCGATTGCCTGCATTCACACCCCCATGATGCAAACCCCTTCAACGTAAGCCACGATTCAAAATGCATATGGTTTTTTGTTGATAAAACTCTTTTTACAGATTTTGCAGCATCAGCAAAACATTCTGCTTTGCATCACACTATCACATGAATCTGAAACTATCAAAACAAACATTGTTGCTGTCTGCAGAGAGAGGAGTAAAATCCATTGGGCCATGTACTTAGTAACAAAGAAGTATTCATCATCCTGGCCAGGTAGGTTGGGTACTTTGAGGGTTTCCTTCTATCACCTCCCGGTGCTGAGAGCTTAACCAATGGTGCTTATTAGCAATGCTGGTTTCAAAAGTCTGGAACAGGTGACCAAAAACACATATGGATCACAACACACAGTTCTCTCTCTTTTTTTCTTGTTTTCCTCCAAAGAATAACTGAATCCGAATGGAAATTTTCCACCTAGTTGAGATCGATGATTTGTCCTGTCAGTTGGTGCTCATCATCATGGGTCACCTACTTACTCTCCGCTGAATTTCTGGAGATCTCAGATCAAACCTTCGATCTCTTCCAGATCAGACACTTTCTTCTAGCACCCATCAGCCAGGGGCTTAAGATTTTCTCAGAGAAGAAGTCATCTTGCAAGGAAGATGGATCTTGCAAGGGGGAAGGAACAAAAGATATTTCTCGTTTTTTTGGGTTCTTCAGTGGAATCTGCTGCTACCCAACTGTCCAAAACAGAATTCAGAGAGGAGTTCAAGCATGAAGGAATGAATGAATGCATGGCTTGTGAGGATGGAAGGATATCTGAAGGGATGGGGTAAGGCAGATGGGGATAGTACTTGTAACTCTGGGGCCAGTGAGAAGCTGAACCCACTGGAGATGGCCTTCCATCACCATCTTCCTCATCAGAATCTCGCTCCGAGTTTTCTTCTTCCTCCTCCTCTTCCTCCTCCTGCTGCTCTTCAGCAGCCAGGTAATAGTTTGGTTCCCGAGACGGCATTGCAGCCAGTTTCTTCTCACCACCACCACTACCACAACAACAACAAACAAGAGCAAAACAAAACCCCTCACTCCAAATCCACCGCAAAAGGACAAAAAAACCAGAAAAACACACACACCCAATACTCAGGTTCACAAAAGAAGGGAATGTATAAAAACCAAAACACAAAACACAATGTCCAAATCTTTCTTCTTCTTCTTCTTCCTCTTCTTCTTAACAACAGAAGAGTACCCAAAAACAAAAAAAAACAAAACCCACAAAAAAAGGAAGAACAAAAAAAAGAAGTAGAGCTGCAGCAGCAAAGGAGAGAGAGAGAGAGAGAGAGAGAGAGAGAACAACAAAAGTAGTTGTTGAAAAACCACTACAAAAAAAGCAACATCCAAACAATTGGGTCACTGAGAATTCATAAGAGGGAGCTCTAAATGCTTGTCACTAGTGCAAAGAGAGAGAGAGAGGAGGAGGAGGCGAAGAAGAAGAAGAGGAGGAGGAGCACGAGTTGGGAAGATGGGTATTGCAAAACAAGAAACAAGACAAATCCATTGCAACTAAAGAGACCAGACAAAGAGAGTTATGCTCTTCTCTCTCTCTCTCTCTCTCTCTCTCTCTCTAGTCTCTTTGAGAGAGTGTGTTAAGTATCCTTCTCTTTGGCACATTATCACTAACTACATCTCAATTCTCTGATCAATTATCTACTAATCGGAATCATGTTTCCTGGTTAGCAGATACTAATCACAACTACAATTTGCCTGCCCCATCTTTACTTTTATGAAGAACCTCCAATTCCAGTTTTGCTTCCAGTTCCAGTTCTTCCAATTCCAGTTTTGGTTTTGTTCTGGTAACCCAGGAAGCAAAGCAGGTTATGGTAAATAGTCGACAAGCACCACGAGTACCAACCCTAAACCCGAGGAGACTATTCATGATAACCAGCCTGCTCAAGCCAATTACCAAACATAACCATCCCTTGTGAGAATTGAGCTTCCCAGTTTTCATCCACACAAGAGCAAGCATTTCATTTTTTGAAATGCTCGGGCATGCATGCATGTATGTGTGTGTGTCTCTCTCTCTCTCTCTTGGGCAGGTGCTTACCTTGGGTTTAAACACCCTAAACCCTAACACTTAATTAGCACACTAATTGCAAAAGATCAATTTGTGAAATCAATTTAGACAACAACAAGTATAGGTTTTTTTTTTAGGGTTTGTTTGCATGCTAGTATGGAACAAAAGGTACTACTACTACTACTCGCCTACTAAGTTATTCCTTTTGTTTTTTTGTCTCTCATCCATGACCCAAGAAATAGATTCCTTGAAACATCATATTTTTAGGGTTTTTAATTTGGGGTTTTGTGCCCTAGATTGATAGATTCCTTTTACCTTTGCACCTCTAGTGAAAGGTGTTGGAAAGAAGGCAAAGGCTCATGGGGGGGAAGCTTTTGTGTGGGAATGTTTTTATTGTTTTGGAATGCACACATCCCAAAGGTTTTTTTTTTTTTCTTGATATTTGGGAGCATCTCTTAGCTATCAAAGATGCTTTTAGGTAGGGTGAAGCCCTTTACCTAGGATGGGTGTGCTTCCCATGGTATCAAGTAACCGCCCTTGAGCCATTACCCTCAAATTAGGGTAGGCTCTCCACATGAGGGCCTTCCCTTAGAGTTGTTTTTGCAAGCTCACTTTTGTGTATAGGTAATAATTTAGACCTAATGGATCTCTCTTTCTTTGTTGGCTATGGTTTACAAAGACATTGTGGAAACAACCTTTTGGAACACGTATACGTGTTGGAGAATCAAAAGTAGGTTGAATGGATAAGTTGAGGTGTCATTTTTTTTATTTTAAAGTTGGGTGAAGGAGAGCATAGGGGTTTATATATATATATTTAATTATTTATTTATTTATTTATTTTTATTTTATTTTATTTTTTCCATCTCTCAAGGGGTTTTTTTTCTTTTAAATGTGGGCTTTTACTAAACTTGAAAAATAAAGGAATTTTATTAAGTGGTATTGGGAGGGGTAAGGAGTTTTTTTTTTTTTTTTCCAAGGAGTTATTTCTTGGGTGGGTTTGGGTGGTTGGGGAAAAGAGGGAGGTATTCTTTTTTTTTTCCCCTTTCTCATAATATGGTGACTTAACAAGGATTTTTTGCAAGATTTTTTTTTTTTTAAATAAATGTCATTTTTTGAAATCAAACATTAAATACACTTAACCAGATATTGAAAAACAATTCAATTTCAATTGTTTGTAGGACTAAAATTTTCATGCAAATGATCAAAAGTTGATGTTTATGGATACTTATTTATATTGATATGTTTTTAAATATATATATATATTGAAGTGAAAATGAAAAAAATGGTTTAAACAATGGAAACAAGTTTAAGGTTAAAATGTTGTATTTCAAATCCAAGTTGTGACGATTAGGGTTTTGATGTACCCATGAGTTGCATAATTAAAATTTGTAGGATATATTGTTCATTTTTTTACCATAACTTAATCGTCAAACCACAAATGTGATCTTTTATTGTTAAATTGTAGTCAACCTATAGTCAAAATAAGTTAAAGTCAGAGAACATTGATACAAGGTTTAGGGTTTCAATCAAGTTTATTTGTTCCATACTAAATATTACATTGTATGTCTATTATCTCTCCTTTTAACTAGCATGAACATTGTGTTTAACTTAAGCTTTCATTTTGATTGATGTTTTTTGCAAGTTTGAATTTTTTTCAAGTGTGCGTTTGCCAAATCCCATTTTTTTGTTACTTTGTTTGTTAGTTGTCAAATTCATTTTGATAAAAAATAAAATTGTGCACAATGGTTGTTGTTCTAGTGAAAAAAGTTTGATTAATTATTGCAATGGATGATTTGGATTTTGAAGTTAAAGATGTTGCATTTGAAGCAAATGTGTTCAATAGGTTTGGCACCTTTTATTGAATTGCAGATAAAAACAAGAAAGATTGAGGTTATGCATATTTGTAATGTTGGATAGGGCAGCTCTAACCATAATCAGGTTCAAGGTCAAATCACTTCATATAGATTGCATGAGTAGTATTTGCAAAAAGGCATGTTTATGAGGGCGAAAATATTCAACATTAAGTTAAAATCTAAAGAGAATTTGAAAAAGATGACATGCATGTTGTCATTAGAGTTCAGTCGACAACCATTATGTCACCAATTATTACTTTTGAACTTGAATTAGTTTTCGTGTTTTCCCGCATGGATTTCATTAAAGAATTCAGAAATTGGAGTTTTACTACTATTGTTGTCATCATTGTTGGTGTGAAGGAAAAAGGAAATAGCAAAGGTGAAAAATAGTTATTGATTATAGATGGAAAAGGTGAATTTGACCAAGATGTTCTTCTTTTTCGCAATAATTTTAGGACATAATATGAATAGTTTCTTGAAACATACAATGGAGGCCAATGTGTTGTGGTCTTGATCAAGAATGTGGCAACAACATCCAAAGAATATTGATATTTGATAACACACTAGTACACAATTTTCACAAAGGTTGTTGATGAGGTTATTCAAACTTGTCTTCTCAAGTTACACAACAAATTATCAATTGCTCAATCTACATTAAAAGAAGTAAATTCCTTTCTTCTCATTTTCTTCAAAAACATTTTGAAAGTTTTTTTTAAATTCAGGTTTTTTTTTTTGGATGATGCCAAATGTTCATGTATACTAAAAAAATAATGAAAAAATGTTTAAATAATTAAATAACATTTAACGTAATTGAAATTTAATCATATTATTATTATTATTATTATGTATCGTCAAAACCCAAGTGGCCACCTGCTTGGGCCTTCTTCTTAAACTTCTTCACAAGTTTGTGCCTCATTTTGACAACATCCCATAGTGATGGGTTTTGGTGTTTTTGACACGGATGCTAATGCCATGCAATTCATTCATTTGAATGTTCATCCATGACTTGTAATCAACTTGTATATTAACTTTCACTTTAATTTCAACTAGTGGGTGCCCGTGCCCTTCGGACATTGTGAAGTCCCCCAGAACATTTTCAAAAAGATTCTAATTTTTTTTCAATGTTCTATAATGAAAATATTTTTTTCAAAAAATTGTCCCCCCCCTCTCCCCCCCCCCGGCCCGTCCCCCACCCACCCCTTCCTCGCCCGTCCCCCCCACCCTTTCCCCACTCGTTCCCCCCCCTGCTGTCCCCGTTTTCGGAATCCGACTGTCCGGGCCGGTTTCCGACTGTCCAGGCCGGTTCCGTCGGTCAATTAAAACGTGGAACCGTCGTCGGACGCACGCACGCACGGACACACACACTATTGTAATTATATATAAGATTCACTTTCAATTCATTTTCAATTAACTTCAAGTTAATTATTAATTCATTTTTAGTTAAGTTTTAATTCACCTCTAGTTCAATTTTAATTAACTTTTAGTTCATTTTTAATTAAGTTTTAATTCACTTCTTGTTCACTTATAGTTAGTTTTTAGTTCATTCTTAGTTAAGTTTTCATTCATTTTCAGTTTCAAGTAAACTTTTAGTTCAATCTTAATTAAATTATAATTCACTATTAGTTAAATTTTAGCTCACTCTTAATTAAATTCTAGTTCACTTGTAGTTAAATATTAATTCACTATTAGTTTACATTTAATTCATTTCTAGTTAATTTTTAGTTCACTTCGAGTTTATTTTTAATTAATTATCAGTTCATTTTTTATTGAATTTTGATTATCTTTTACTTCACTTCTAGATAATTCATAATTCACAAATGGGTACACATGGGCCACACGTGGATCACATGTAAGTTGGAAGTTTTTTTTTAAATGTGAATAAATGATGAAGAGAACAACATTTGCTAGTATAAAGGATAACTCACTTTTGCTTGGCTTATTTTTTTGAGCTAAATGCCCAATAGGTATAAATTGAGGTAGAATTCCCCTTTACATTTAATCGGTTTAACACTAATTTTGGGTACGTTTTCTTGTCATAACCTTTCTTTGTTTCTTTTTTGTAATAAATTTTTGTTGAATTTTTGTTTCACATGTGTCATGTTTTTGTTCTGATTTTTCTTATTTCATGATGTAGATTTAAAACTAAAACATGCCTTTTGTTTTCATTTTGATTATAAAGTCTTGTAATATTGGTTGTTTTCATGCTTGTGACAATTCCATTGAAACTTTCTTTCCCATTATTCTTAGTGTTTTCTTGAAGCTTTTCCACTTGTTTTTTGAAATTTTTATCATCATAGGTTAACCTTTAAAGAAAGTTAATACCTTTCAAATGTTTTACTTTCTTTTCAAATCTTATTTTTCAAAAGTTATCAAAGCTTGTTGATCCCTTGAGCTCTCATGTAGTTTTTAGGTTTAACGAGTGTTGATAACCCGTGGCTACGCCACTCCAGCCACACCCAAGAAAAAGAAGGAGGACCCAAAAAAAACGAAAAAAAAAAAAAAAAACCTCCCTTCACTCCCCCGCCCAGTCCGCCTCCCTCCCTGCTGGCCCCCCCACCCCTTCCCCGCCCGCCCGTCCCCCCCCACCCCTACTGCCCCCCCCCTAACTTCCAAGCACTACCCACACAGTTCTGCCATAGAATCTGTGATAGGGTTGTGCAAAACAAACAACCCTGTCACAGACAGACACCACACTGTTGCTTTTATATAATAGATTGCACCACATACAAATGGATGTAGCCCAATAATTTTCTAATGCCATGGGGTGTTGATATAATTTTCAAGTTTGATTTACACCACGTACAAATGGATGCAACCCAACTTTCTTGTTACCCGTGGGGTGTTGATGTAGTTTCCACCCAACTTTCTTGTTACCCGTGGGGTGTTGATGTAGTTTCCAAGTCTAATTTACAACACATACAAATCGATGCAACCCAACTTTTTTGCTACCATGGGTGAGATGTAGTTTCCAAATATGATTTCAACCACATGCAATCATATGCAATCCAACTTGCTTATTGCCATGGGGTGTTGAATGCATGGTTAACATAGATATTGTAATTGAAGGTCACTTGAAACTTAAAACATCAAGTGGTTGTAATGCATGTGAAGTGTGTGATGGCAAGGTGATTATATTTGGCCCCATGCCCATTGTTTTGTGCACAACATCTAGGGTAACATGTGAGTTGTGACCATCCAAGATGAGCAAATGGCAATTGGTTGGGCTCAAATTACCTTTGAATAGAAATAATGAAATGGGATATCCACTTGTCAAACAATATGGCTATCATCCAAGCTTTAGGCTACATTACCATTATTATGCTTAATTCACATTTGGCAATGAAGTTTTATTTGAAGCGGTTACCTCTAAAAATGTAAAAATTTGGGAGTGTTACATTAGATGC
This sequence comes from Sphagnum contortum, assembly GCA_963920785.1. Lineage (NCBI taxonomy): Eukaryota > Viridiplantae > Streptophyta > Sphagnopsida > Sphagnales > Sphagnaceae > Sphagnum > Sphagnum contortum. Next base: position 13,001,707 of record OY987284.1, read on the forward strand.
ATTGATGCATGATAACATGGACAACCCTTTGTATTCATTTGGTGTGATTGAATGCATTGTCTGTGAATATTCATGCTAAAATCGAGTTGTTTCCATTTCAACTAGCTTGGGCATCGGATTCATCATAGTTCCAAATCTATGATGATGGGTACATGTGTGCTTCATAAACTTCAAATAAGTATTTATAGAAACTTTTTACATTGGTTGGGCATAGAGCTTTCACATGCCCTATATGCAAACCTTGAACGATTTCCAATGATAGGTCAAGATTTCGCTTCCTAAACCATCATAACCACCCCCACCTAGGTATGTTGTTCTTGAAAGGAGTCACTCTTTCCTAAGTAATTTCTACAACTTTCAATTGTAGTTGTGTCAATGTGATTGGATGCCCAATTAACTATATTTTTTTCACATATTCCATTAATGTAGCTTCTTTTTCTTTTTGCAACACATTTTTTTTCCCTCTTTTTTGTGATTGTGTAATCCCATACACATGATTGCGGAGTGATGTGAGCACACCCCACCTCTGAGCATTAGTCTATAAATTGTTGCCCGCTTCAACACTTTCCATTTCCAATTTCAACGAAGTGTTGTCCCAATTCCCATTTTTCCTCATGTTTTTTGGCTTCGAATGTGATTGCACGGTGGGATCACCATTACCTCCAGAAGCATTGTTTGTGCATCCTTTAGCCTTAGGTGACGGACTGTGAAAAGCAAGATCCACTAATTTCTTGCGTGATGGATTGTGAGAAGTGGGAATCCTCAATGTCCTTTGTGTTGGATTTTGAAATGTAATGTTGAAGCTCTGCATGGTAGATTTTGAGCAAATAGATTGATGGTTGGTTGATGTTGCAAAATTGATTTGTGATGCATCGACTTCATGTGTGCACTCGCATCACATCTACAAATGGGTGTTACATTCTCATCACAAAATATATAATAACATGGTGTTGTGGGAAGAGCGTCTAAAGGATGAAAATAACTTAAATTGACGTGGGATTTAGCTTGGGCAAAACATTTGAAATACAATTTAGTGGTAGCTGGACAAGGTCATTCATAGGAAGAATAGATTTTTTGCCTTATGCATCTTGGTAGTTAGTTATGTAATTCGATTCATGGTAATTAAATTTGTTGCTTAATGATTCAACTTCATCATGTGTCATGTTTGCATATTCGTCATTATCTTATTGTGTAACAAGTTATAAGTTCCGCATTTGATCTTCTTGCATTATTTTACTTCTCTTTTCAAATTTTTGCACACAATTCAATGTGAAAATTAACTTGTGAAAAGAATGTGAGTAATCTATGATCAAATTGTTCATGAAGTTGCGAGTGAAATGTTTACATGACAATTTTTTGATGACGAGTAATAAGGCATAAATTAATGTTAGTTGTGTGCAAGTTAATTGCATGAAAAATGTTGAATTCATTGGGGCCATGCATTAAGCAATCGTTGATTTTCTCTTTGATTGCACGTTATAAACATCACATTGTGTTTGAAAGTGCTATGATCCAACTTGTTGTGGATGTGAATTCATCAACAATGGTACCCTAATTATGTGTAAACACGATTACGACTAATCAAAGGTAGATATGATGTAATTAATCCTTGATTATATGACCAAGTGATTAAGGTTAATCAACTTTGGATGCGATTTAATCAATGATAAAACCCAAATTATATGTAAATGGTAATAGGGTTAATTGTTTTTATGATAAACTTACTACAATGCCATTTAATGATTAATTCTACACATATTTGGGGTCAAATATAAATGTTCGAATTAGGGCAATGTTTATTTAAAGTTTAATTGCTTTAGCGGTAGTGGAGGAGCTCGGGGAAAAAAAAAATGACAAGGTGAAACTCATAAAGCCATCAAGATTGATGGTTTTCATAGTCCCCACCCCCCTTAATGCAAAAAAAGGGTTATGGTGCACAATATATAGAATATGGTTATGGGAATCTAGACAAATCCCATTAAACAAGGGTTATAAGACCCATGGTTATGTGAATATGCTTTTGGCAAGGAGCTAGGAGGGTATGGTGTTTTGAAATAATTTTCATATTCCAAATTTCCAACCCATTCAACCCGCGCCATAAGAATGTTTTGGAAAACCCTAATTGCATAGTGCTCAACTTTCAATCATGTGAATATTGACATGACCAAAGGCCCCCAATGGCTTTGAAAGGGGACTTGGGGTTTTAAGAATATTCTCAAAACTTGAGGCCCTTGAACCCTAGTTTTGACAATAATATCAAGGACCAAGGGTTTTTGATAAATACTCTATACCACACATGGAATAGCCAATAATGAAATGATATATCGTAAATGGGCTTTCACTATTTCAAGATGCCACACAAATGGCCATTTTTTTAGTATTAAAAGCTCAAAAGTTTCAAAATCTTCAGGTTTTCAAGAATGTTCTTAACAAGTTTGTAATATGAATTCTCTCATTTGTGCCCAAAATAAATAAATAAATAGTGCGATATATATGTCATAATTTAATGTTAAATTCTTAATATTTATGTAAATAATACATGTCAAAATAAACACCACGTTATTATTGTAATGGATGAAACCACAAAGTTTTTACCTCACACATGTGTTCATGTTATGTTATTTATCTTGGAAGAAATCAAAATGTTATCAACTAACCCATGGATGAAAGGTAAAATGATAAATACTTGTTTTAAAGAACATATTCAAAATATGATAAATCAACACGTATATGAAAAAAAAAAACATCATTTTCTTTTAAATGAATTTGGGGGCACTAATGTGGCTATTGTTAATGTTAGATGAAATTGTGTCCAATTTTCAATACTTATGTAATACCTGGGCTGGTTTGGCAGCAAGGTGCCTAATAAATAATATTTTTTACATTTTGGCATTATACTAAATAATGAAGCTAATGTGCTTTGAGGGCTTCTTTTAGATTTTTTTGGCATGGCCAGAAAATATTTTTCAGAATTTTTGGCAATTTCAAAATGAATGAATGAATTAATTAATTACTAACCAGCCTAGGCATTATTACAATGCACTGTTGTTGCTCACTTTGTGATAAGTTGGGATAATTAATTATAAGGTTAATTATTCAACAACATGGGCTAATAATTACATCCAAATGACAAATCCTTGAAATTCCTTCCATATCCTTTTGGGAATATTTTTCAAAGCAAACACTTGGTGTTAAAATGTTTGGAGCTCATAGCTTGCAAAAATAAATAAATAAATAAATAAATAAATAAATAATGTTAGATAAAACATGAAAATTCTAAATATTATACCATTGGACAACAATTTTTTTTCCACAATTGTATTATCACTAAAAAAAATTGTGTGACAAGCATATAATTGAGAATATATTCTTGAATATAAGTAATCCGATTCTCTCACATTTTGCCCCCTTTTGTTTAGGCTTTGTAAGGCACTACTATCACATAAGGGCTATAGTGAGCTCTATGTGGTTAGGGGTCACAACAATTGTGACAAAAGAAAGTAGTCAAAAAAATTAGTCTATATATATATATATACACGTTGTGCATTATTTTCAAAATTTGTTATTATTTATGGCTTACAATAATTACCACAAAAATATTGCACCTAGACACACATAAGACATGACATGCATATAAAATATTTCTATATTCATGGAAAAAGGTTGAACTTTACATGTGCCAAATTCCAATGGATTGGCATTGCTGTAAAACAAATCCAAATTCCGTGTGAAGCATATATGTACATGTACGTGGAGTAGCCTATATGTTGACAAATATTCTTATCATGCATTTTGCATCATATGTAGAAGGTTATTTTCCTTAGATGAATGCAAAAAAATTATTAATTTTTGTAAATTACATACAACATATATTTTCATTAATTTTTATGGATGAAACTAAACTCCACGGTGCAAATAAATAAATAAATAAATAAAATCAATCGCATATGTGGGTGGGGAGGCTCCGCATGTGATGTATATGATGACACGTGATGCCCGTTTGGAAAGAAGGAATTTTGATAGTGGGTCAAACAAGCAAGTGCATCCGAATGGCATTTGATTTTGTTTGGAGTAATAATAATGTGTAGAAATTGGAGCCATGGCGAACCGCCCTTGTAAATAGTATATACGTACTAGCACACAATCTAGAATTTTTTTTTTATTTAAAAAATAAATCGGAGAAAAGTTTGCCCTCGTAGATAGATAAGGATGCATACCAACATAAAGTCTAGATTTTTTAAAAAAATTATAAATTCGGAGAAAATGTGCGCCGTGGCGACCTGCCCATGTAAGTTAGCAACACAAGACAGACGGTTGGAAGAACAAAGCGACCAATATGAAGAAAGAATTGGGTGCAAGGGAAAAGTACACTGAAATATTGGCAGGGAAGAAAGCATAATAATAATGTTGTTGTTGTAGTAAATGTAATGTAATGGTGGAACTCAGCATTTAATGCACAAAGGTTCGAGAGCAATTATAGTAGTTGTACAGGTAGGAGCAGTGAAAATATACGGAGCAGCAGAGCACAGCACTGCACTGCAGCTAGCTTAGGAAAAAAGGAAACAGAGGATGAAACTCAGTTTACCACCAAAATTGGTCGACAAAAAAAACTAGTTTCGGTCCCAGTTATTTCCTTTTGTAAAATTTTCATTCCCAGTTACGCATTTGATACCCCCGCTTTTTTTAGGTGTGCCGAAAACTGGCCATTCTCGCCCTGTAATCATCGCCTGACTTTACAGATAAACTCTATTCGACAAATCTTTTCAAAAGAGCCAATTCTGCTGGCTTTAACAATTATGAACACCAAAAGAAAAAAGCAAATGCATCAATTATAAATTTATTTATTTATTTATTTATGAATAAAAGGCAAGTTGAGAGAGGTAAGTAAGTATTGGGAGCAGCTTTTTATTGGCCCTTGCCTACAACCAAAGGTAAGGATATTTATTGTGTTTTTTAGATTCATTAAAGAGTATAGTAGCTTAAGGGATTTTTATAGGCCCCTAGGTAATAATAATAATAATAATAATAATAGGTCTATTTTTTTTTATATGAGGATTTTTGAAAGATGATATATATTTTGGCTTGTGTTGAAACTTGAGATTTAGTTATTATAGAGTGTTATAATAATTAATATCTTGAAGGATTTTGGTTTCTTTAAGAGGATTTTTTTTTGAAGATTATATTTTTGCATGGTGAAATATTTGAGTTTCCATTATTCTTCTTTCGCCTTAAGATAACTTTTTATTGTAAAAATGGCAAATGAGCTTGTTGTTGTAGGTAATTAGAACTTGTTCCTTTGTTCCTTTGTTCCTTGGACTACTACTCCATGGCATCTGGGTCCATGTTTGTTTGCAAAACAAAAGCTTCCAAGATGCTCAATCAGATGGACTTCAACTCAAACTCAAATCACGAGTTGTAAGAGAGCATGTTACATTCTGGTTGTCTGAGTCGGACTGAGCTTCTTCTTTTCTTTTCTTTTTTGTTAGGTTCAAGGTATTGGGTCTTGTTCTAGAAAGAGTCTAATATTTTAAAAAATTAACACACAGAAGAAAATAATTAATTTAAATTTAAAATATTTATTATTATTTAAAATTATTTATTGCTTAATTTTTTTAAAAAAATAATCATTTAATAAATATTTCTTTTTATAAAGCACAACTGAGCAACTGGCCTCCAAAACAAACAAAAAAGTCTAAAGATTACCTAACAAAACAACCCCATGACCTCAAAATACGACAAGGAAGCCACCATGCACACAATCTCATCTTGACTTGGGAGCACCCACCAAATTTTGTTTTGAAGGTATTGATGTACTAGGCACAAGTCAGAGCTGCCATAACCAAAGAGCCTCTTCCAGGCTAAAATTAATTCTTATACAAAATACTAATTGTTGGCCCCAAGTGTGAACTCATTATCCAAACTAATTGAATATGAAAATTGAAAAAAATTAATTGATATTTTTCAATGAAAAAATTATTTCAATAACTCTTATACTACATACACTATGAAACCATCTCAATGCATTCCTATGGCTTTGTTTGGCTTTCCAATAGTAGTACTAAGTGTGCAAATGGGATCCCTACTCATCAAGTGTTTTCCAATTGTATCAAGTGTGTGACAAGGGAAATGACATGCCTTTGTAGGCAAACCTTAAGGATTCGTCTAGTCTAGGCCCAAATCTAGAAGATCATCGTGGAGCAATCCTTGTGGTGGACAAAGTTGTGAGTCTAAATGTTGGGCTGAGTTCGACTCTTAATTTGAGTCACATAGGTGTTGACAAGTGAGGGTTTGAAGAAGGAGGCTTGAGGAGATCGTCTTCCATGTGCCAAAAGTCCTTGAACTAGACAAGTGTGGCCATTAGATCATGGGATGAGAAATGATAATCTGGAGCAACAACAAGGCTTTGAACTGGTTGGGTAAATTCGCAACAAGTTTAGTCACACCCATTTAGAGAGGTTAAGGTTAGCCTAAGGTTATGAGACAAAGTGAATGTCAGAATTAACCAAGTGCATAAATGTGTGGCTTGCCCTGTGCATGTAGTTTATGTGCTTAACAAGGAACATGGTCGGAGGAGGCATGGACACAGAAGTGCCAAGAGGAATTTGAGTGAGAAAGGGGAGATCATGATTTTTTGGAGATTTTCTTTTGACAAACAAAACAAACAAGCTTCCATTAATAGATAGATGTGTCTTTGGAGCAATGTTGTTTTGGTTTGGGGTTAATTTTAGCCAGGGCCAACAATCCCCATACGACAATTTTATAAACCCAACTCCAAACTTTCTATCTACTAAACCCTCAGAAATTGAACTCCATTTCAAATCCAAGCTTTTGTTATTTATCTATTTCTTACACATGATTTGTCAGATCGAACCTGAGATACCTGAGACTATGCAGGACACCGCCCACTGACACCCACAAGGATATGTATAAGATGAGTGTTAAATTGTCTCCCCTCCTTAGAGGTAAGATGACACTTTGGATCACCAACTGAGTGTGTGGGATTAGTATTGACTGCTGAACATACCAGACCTGGTCGATAGTACAATTTGGGTGCTTTGCAAAACTTTCATACCAGCCTGGTCCTTCTTGTATTGGCTCCAATTTAAGAACTTAATTCAGTACCAAATCGGTCTTGGTATTGATATATAGTTGATACTTTTTAACATATATGCCTACATATGGATCCAACACTGGAGTCTGAACCCAACCTGCTTTTGGGTGGTTGTCAATTGTGAGCATGAACCCACCCAAAACAAGTGTTTGTGGGAGGAGGAGCTGAAAATACATGTGTTTTCGATATTATATATATATATATGTATATCACTAACCAGCATTCATTCTTTAAGTTGGGTTGCAACAACTGGTTGTTGTCTAATTGTATATAGAGTTTCATCAAGCTCCCAAGTAAAAAGACAAAAACATGTTCCAGGGAAATTGCATTCCAGGCCAGGCATGGGCTGGCTGGCTGCTAATTTTTTGCTGGGGACTTTTATGCCGACCCCATATGATTGCTTTTCAGTGCAAAAGATCTTGCACACTCCAAAACTGGAAAAGAAACGAGCAAAAGATGTGAGTTTAAAGCCAATTGAAATATTGTCAATTATTGAAGGAGAAGATACTCCCCGACAAACCACCTGCAACTTTTAAGAATATGCTTGCTTGCTTGATGGCTGGCTGGCTGGCTGTAAGTAGCTCCATGTTATTCAAGAGTAAAAGACACAAGATACCCATCTGATTCTTCCCTCAAAATGTAGCTATTGAACCCCACCAAAATAACTTATCAAATTTTTTTTTCACAGCATCAATTCTAACTCATCTCAACGTTGTCTTGGGCCACGTAGTTAATGGAAAGGGCTTTAACCCCTAATAAAATGCCTACAAAGAAAGATCTTACTTTTTCTTGAAAGTTTTCTTTAATGGGCCTCAAGGAGTGCAGATGAATAATTAATTTTTTTGGTTGTTAAACATAATCTTTTGTTCTGTTGGATGTTAAAGCTCAAAATGTGTCTCAAGTTTTGTTAAATAATTTTAAAGTCAGGTAGAATCTGTTGCAATGTCGTAACACTAAACTTGGTTGGGTGAAGGACTAAGTACTAACTCAACTCCTTGCCTACTGGGAAAATTATCATCAGATTATATATGCTGGTTGGTGGCCCAGTAAGATTTTGTGGGCAGTGAGTACTTCAATTTGTTCACGTGATTCTGCTGCTTCCTCTCTGCAGCTAAATTTGGGGTGATAAAATTGTGGAGCTGTCCTGTGTGTGACTCAGTGGATTGTCTCAAATTTGAGAAGAGCTGGTTGTATGAAGAAGCAAGTGTCACTCACACCTTTTGAGCTGGAAGCAGATAAGCTATATATATAACACTGTAATTCATTCATTCATTCATTCATTCATTCATTCATCAGTAATAGGCTTTTAGATAATCAAGCAAAGGGAAAATAAATTTGTGCTGTCAGCTCCCAAAACTCAACATTTCCTCCCGTTTCATAAAAGTGTATTGAAAGAAGAAGAAGAAGAAGAAGAAGAAGAGAATTTTGTTGTTAAGACAATCTGGCATGTGAACCAACATGGAGGAAGAATTTTTGGGAGTCGTTGGGTGTTGCTGTTATCATGTTGTCACAAACAATCCATTCCAATCTAAACAATGTAAACACTTTCACCCAAAAAACCAGTTCAAATCTAATGTAAAACTGGTTTGGATAACCGTAAAACCTTCCCAAAAGTTGGATCCAATACAAGATAGTCCTCCATGCAAGAGAAGAGAAGAGAAGAGAAGAGAAGAGAAGAGAGACCTTTCAACCAAAATAAGTCCCATCAAACGAACAAAGTTATATAAATCTCTGTTTTTGTAACACCCATTTCATGTAAGGATAGATAGGGCCATAGTGAAGCAGCACCCACCAAGTGCACCATGAAGGATGAATGACAAGAATTGGTTGCCAAGGCCCACCTACTTTTGAAGGGGACAATGGTGACAATTTGTGGTGGGTGCAAAACCAACAACATCTTGATGTTATTTACAAGATTCATGCCCCTCTTCACCAAGTAATGCAAGTTGCATTCACGAATGGGCATTGTGAAGCAATTTTTTGCAAACATCAAATTGTTTTATTTTACTAATTTGTATCGACCTTCCATCATAAAATATCATTGAGTATTATGACATTTATTTTTTGGGATTCATCATGAAGGTTTGAAATCCATGTTTTCGCCAACTAATCATATTTGTAATTAAATGATGGTGTGTCCAACGATGAGAATTGCAACTAAGATCAAGTTGATGAATTTGTATATTGTTGACATTGGGGGGTTTGTGACCACAGATGAGGATGATAGTTGTGACAATGTCAATGTGCCTAAAGGTTCATCCACCCCCATGGATTGAGCCCTAACTTGCTTGCATGAAATAATGGCCAAGAGTGGGACAAGGGTGTAAGCATCAAATTTTATGACCGTGTAATATCACTTTTTTTTAAAGAGTTGCATCAAACATTTGAGCCATGTATTTGGCCTAAGTCAATGAATGCATGCACCCGAAAATGGTATTTCATCAAATGGATGATGGTTTTGGGAATTTCGTCAACTGGATGAAAGATTGGTATGAAACAATGATGGAGCATTTTGATACCTGTAATAATAATAAATAATAATAAAGAAAAGGTTTTTTTACACTTGTACCAATATTCGGATTTAATATATGTCATCTATTGCAAAAAAAAGGTTTCAATAACTTTCAACATAGTTACCAAGTATGTATCAAAAAATTCAAAATTTTAATCAAATTGGGCCGATTACTACATGGTAATTACTTGGCTAAATAGGTACCCATGATCATGGATACAAATTAATATTGTAAAAGAAAATTGGGAACCAATACAATCATGAAAAACAAATCCTAACTTCCAATGAAACGAGGTAGTAGGTAATATATATATATATAATCCTTTGGGGGTTGAGGGGCTAATATTTTTGGTTTTTCTTGGGGAGAGGCAAAACCATGAATTTTCATTTGTTCATTAAGGGGTGGAATATGTGAATTGGTAGCCACATAACATTAAATCATTAAATCAATGGTAGTTCCTTGAGTCTAAGTTACACATGGTCTTTCTTTTTTTGGTTTGGTGGTGCCAAATGCACACAACACCACTATGGAGTATATCCCATAAGGTTTGCCCAAAAGTTGATTTGTCGCAACCTATAAATAGGGCTTTGGTTGTTGCACTTTTAAAAACCTTGTACTTTTAAAGGAAACCATAGAACACAATTCTTTTTTAAAAGAAACTATAATTTGGTCCAAGTTCAAGTGTTAATTTCAAGAAAACATTTGGTCTCGTGGTCTACGATCCAAATTCAATTTGAACAAAATTGTGAACCTCTAGACCATATATCCCAAAAGCTAACCTATAATATGAATGTGAACTTGACAACATTGGTGTTAACCCCTAAATGTTTGGTCAAGTATCAATATAGTTGTTATGATTTTGATTTTTCAAAAATTGTCCTCACTAAAACATGAAATAAAAAAATTAGTCAATTGAAAGTGGATGAACTATAATAAATGTTGGCCACCCCCACCCTCCCATATTTAGTTACAATCATTTTTTAGATTGTGCTTCTCAAGATTGGTTCATATTAACTTTTAGATAGAAACCATTACCCTCCTCACTCTTACAAAAGAGGCCATTATATGCCTTATTTCAATCAAAACCTTGTAAAATTGACATGGACTTCCCTTGATAACATGACAATTGGAGCCTATGACCATAGTCCAAATGGTCCAAAAAAATGCAAAACCAATTGAAAAGTTTTCAATTTCACCAATTGAAAAGTTCAAACAAAGATCATTTTTGGTTTTCCAAGCATTCATGGTTAACATTAAGGGGTTAATGGTAGACTTGTATAACGCACTTAGAAAGCTTTACATACACCTTTTTTTGGGGTTTCCAACAGTGTTTTTCACATCCAAGATTGCTTGTATTAATTGCTTCCCAGACCCCGCCCTTAAACATGAAAACTAAAACAATAGAAGGTGGGAGATTATTTAAATAAAACCACCTAAACCAATCATTCTATTTGGTCAATTAAGAACAATTATTATATTGTGCAAGATGTAATTGCTTTTGTAAGCATTAGATCATGTGTAAGCATACTTGCCCAATGCCAATCTATTACCCAAAATTGGCATAAACTAGGACTATAATTCATTTTGAAATATTTTTGTCACAACCTTGTGACAAAACATGAAAGAATGTGAAGCCTTGAGTTGAAAACAAAATTGAAAGCTTTCAATTGCATGAAAATTAATCATGGGGCTTTAAAAAAAATCCCATAATGTCAATGAGAACATTGATGTTTGTTTTTAAGTGAATGAGAATGTCATGACTTAATTTAAGTGTGTGACCAATTCCTAAGAGGGGCAAGTGTTCTTCCTAAGATGAAGGAAGTCGAATGCTTCCTAAATGGAGTCAAATTAAGTATGAGACCTATTGTAATTTGTGACCCTAAAGCTTGTGACCAAAGTTAAAGCATGGGAAGGGAAGTGGGTTGAAATAGTGCTTTAGGAGTCAAGCACACATACAATTGTGAAAAAAATGAAAGAAAGTGAGTCCCAACACTCCCATGTGGATTCAAACTTGGGAATTGGAATCCCTCATGGTGTTTTGAATATTTTGAATAAGGTTCAAGGTACAGAACCTTGTCCAAATTAGGCTTTTGAAAAGTGGAATATCCAAAGTGGGGTAGCATTCCTTATTTGAAGATCTAGAAGACAAGTTACGGCCAAAAAAATGGTTGAGAATTAAACTTGTAGTTTGATTCTTGTCCATTAAATTGTCCAAAAAGTTGTTAAATGACCTTTGATTAAAACATGTGATATAAAGTTGTAAATTTTTGTTCAAGGCTAATGTTTTCCCTTGATTTTATTTGAATTAGAGTTTATATGCATGAATTATGAATTTGCAAAATTGCACAACTTGGTGAAATCTATAATTTTTGGAAATAGGTGCAAACATGATATCATGAACCACACATGCCCCCTTGGGTGACTACTTATTGGGGATTTATTTTAAAATATTCTTGGAATATTTCGAACAAAAATCTTTAAATTTTTCTTTTAAAATCTTTGCAAAATTCACCACACTATTATGTTATGGTTTACATAAAATATTTGCTAAAAATATTTCATTATAAAAAAACATTCACGTCCATTTAAAAGTTGTTTTATTGTTTAAAAACACAACTTACAATGTTTTCAAAGTGCTTTTGGATATTTTTCATTCATTAGAATGATTTCAAACTTTTAAAGTATGTATACCAATACATTGAAAAGAAATTATGTGAAAGCAATTCCTTTTGAAATTATTTATTTTGTTCTAAAATGTTAGATACACAAAATCAAGCATTGGTAACAATTGCTTGTGTACATGTTAGTGTGATTGCACCTAACTCCCATTTTGGAATCTTGGGAAATCTTACCACTTCAATGCAATCCATGCCACAAATCATTGAACATATTGTAGTAGAGAAAAATGATGATTCCTCCCAAGTCCAAAATGCATTGTCTTATGAGTGTGAATTGTTCATGGCTTGTCCATGCACCATGTTGGTTATAATTTGCATTAACCATTCTCTTTCTTGGTTGGTGCAAATTGCCTTCACATGAAGTTGAACATATTGAATTCATTTTATCAAAAGTGAGATGTTCTAAAGAAGATCATGGTTGAGGTGTAATCAATGCACAATTCCCTAGATTTTTTTGTTTGGCACAAGCTTCAATTCAATTAAAATGAGAAATGAGAATCCCAGCAAGTGATTTTTATCAAATCTTTTTGAAGTGATGGTGTTAACTTTGAAGTGTTATTTGCATGTTGGGTTCCAAAACACTACCAAGTTGTTTCTAATTTCTTATGAATTCATCCAATTTTGACCATTCAAAGTTGGACTCATTTAGAAAACCACTTGTTCATACATTAGTTGATATTTATGTGGAGGTTCTCTATGGAGACACTGAGGACTATTAAAATGTAGTGATGAGTGACCCATATAATTTATTCACATAGGCCATAGCAGTGATGTTTGAAGCAAGTTGTTTAGGTTAAGTGGTTTTTCATCTTGCAAGACAAGTGGTATTTACATGCCATATCTTCATTGACCTTCAAGTTTTGTTGCTAGTTATTGTTTGTGTTAGAATTTGGTTTGCTACTAGCTACATGACTATTCTTGTGCTTGGGAAGGACTACATGGATGATTGCAATGAATTTTTCAATCAAGGAACAAAGGGTAGTAAACATAATAAGGAAGGAAGATGCTAAATTGTTGTTGACACACATATTGTTGTACTTGTATTCCAAGACTTAAAAGAAGTTGATTAACTTAAAAGTATTTCACATAAATGTGTTTAAGTTAATAAACATTTTTTAAAAAAAATTTAGCCAAGAAAATTACAATTTTAATACCAGAATTTTAAGCATACATGAAACCATCAAAATAACAATGGCTACTTTTGTAGGATTAATTTCTATGATGGTTAGAGAGTTGTCAAAAATGTTTTTGGTTATCTTTTCTACATATGAATGTGAATTTATTTTTGGCATGCAATAAGTTGAGTTCATTACACAATAATGAAAAATTATGGAGCACACAAAAACCCAAAGCTAATTTCATTCATATTAATTCTTTTAATGTATTATTTGATATTGTGTTGGGCTTATTATGAATGAAGGGTAAAGTTAATATTAGTTGATTTTAGTAATAATGTTATATAGGTTTTGGGAGGTGGGGTTTCATTATTTTTGTGTAATTAAGTACACATATGTATTTATTTGGTATTGTTTGTAATTGAACACAAGCATATTATTAAGGAACTTGAGTGCAATATATCATGGAATATATAAAGGTTTATGATAATTTGGTTTGTATGCTTATAATATGCGCTTGTAAACAATTCAAAAGTTGAGACATTTGTCCTTGTATGATCAAATAATGAAACACTCTTTATTATGCAAATATGAGTACAATATTTGACATGTTCAATGTGGTCATAAATTTAAAAAGTTGTGGTAGTCGAAAATTATGCTAACCACATTAGGGTTGTTTACGTGCCAATGTTGAAATCACCTAAAAAAATTGGGGGACATGAAGTTGGTGCTATATTCATGAAATGTAACATATATATATGGGAAAATTATTTATATGGCTTTCTTAATGTTAGTATTAAAAGTAACTACAATAAATTTCAAACCAACATATATAATTTTTTTCCTTGAATGAAAAGTTAATTATTCTTATGCATGATCATGTGTTCCAAAAGGTTTGATACATTTTTTGATTTGTTTACCAAGGTGATGTATGGCTCAGTTCTTGTTTCTTGAAGACATAGTCTTATAATTTGTGGTATGTTCACAAATTACATTGTAAACATCCTACTAGTGTCAATGCAACAAATAAATGTCAAGGGTTTGAATGATAATGCAAGAGTGAAGATGTCCTTTCAATGTTGGAAGAAATGGTCTCCAATAACAATGAATTATTTCTTTCAATCACGAGGTGACAAATTCGTTGGCATGGAGATTTTGAATTTTGTAGAAGGTTAAGGGATTCAATTTTCTTTTGTATGCATATGAGAAAGGGTTGTAGAGGCAAGTCCATGTTTTGGTGATACATATAGGGTCAAATGCCATTTCATTTAACAATAACCCTTGGGATTGATGAATCATTAAAGTAATAGCGAACTAAATTGAAAATTATAATCATGAAATGGGTATGGTGTTTGTCTAGAATCTTATTTCTTTAACAATAACTTCTATGGGTGTTTGTGTTCTGGTTGAATTTCATTGTTTGTATACAAAAATGAATGTGTGTAAATTAAGTTTATGGTTTTTTGTTCACAAACTTTGTTTAGAATAAAACATTGAAATTCCATGGACAAGTCCATCATTATTTGCATAAATCTTCGCAATAGCTCAATAAACATGTTTTATTTGACATGTATATGTACGATTTCATTTTCAAAATAGTTTAGTAAAATTATGTATGGAGAGTATTAAATGATGAACATGTTTAACTGTAATGATAAAAATTCAACATTTAAAAAGTAATATTAAAGTCATTATGAACAATTATTTCCTTGTTTTTATAGAATAAATGTGGCATGTTTCAATCATTTCAAGGCGTTCATGAACATTTGTGGTTTAATTGTGTTGATATTTGCTTAAATGTGGAATGTTATTTTTGAATCTATTGAAAGTTTGGATAAACTTTGTAATATTTGAAATAATGTAGCTACCAAGTGAGCATGTGATGTTCATTATTGTGAATGCAAAAACATCCTTTTGGAATATTCTTGCCATGTATATAAAAATATCTTGTCTACATGCTAATTTTTTTCCATTTGCATCAATGGAACATTTTAATCACATAAATAATATTCTTTTAACTTTGTTTAATAATAATAATAGGAGGAAGTAATTAAACCACCCCATATCGTGTTGTGCATTATTAGTGAACATTTAAGTAACACATTCAATCTAATGTGTGATTTTTCACATAATGAAACATTATTCATACCTATCAAATATACAAATCAACATTATATAATTTAATCCTTTAGCAAATCAAAGCATAATAAATCAAAATAGTACCAACTAGCACAATTTTTGGCCTTGGAGTGAAACACATTGCATCATTTTAAATGTTACAATGGACATTTTTTTTTTTACAATTTTTGGTGTCATTTTTTATTATTATCCTACCTATGTAAAAACTACAAAACGAACCATCAAGTGACAAATTTCATCACAACTCCACGTTAGGAAATGAATGAAATCTTCAAATTGCCCACAAAACATGACATGTTATAATACATAGTACATGTGTTTACATGAGACCCATTTTGTTGTTTCCCCAATAAACTCGAAATCCTAGTCACAATATCCATGCAAATGTAGATTATGAAATTAATTTCATATTGTCTTTTTTTTAAAACTTCACCACATAAATTCTTGTATATTCATCCATATACAATAGTAAGAACCTCCAATGGTGGGTTGAAAATTGGTATAAGAAGCTAATTAGCCTCTCACTGATTGTAATGTTGTTTTGACATCATAAGTGGCAGTGTGTGTCAAATAGCCTTCACATTTTGTGTTGAAAGCCATGATATTGCATTTGTTGGTTGATTTATTGGAATGAAAATTTCCCCACCAAATAGATTTTGAGGAAAGAAAGGTTGTCATTTATTGAAAACAAAATCTTTTTTTTGAAGAGATTTCATTTCATCTTGGGAGAGATTGGTCTTTTTTTGCACATGCCAAATATACGGGACCACTGGTTTATCAATTGCATACTTACATTTCGTACCCCTCATGTAATGATTCATGTCATATGCACAAAACTAGAACTTTTGAAGCTTAAGGGGTGCACTTGTGAATTAAAAGGATAAATTAAATTAAAAGGGGCAAGAACATCAATGGGAGTCAACTTTGTATTTATCCTTGTGGTGGAAAAATGCATGGTTGGTAGTTTTTTGCAATGTTAAACATTGTACATACATTGTAGGGGGACATTCCATTTCTACACGGAACTTCCAAGTCCTCAACACCTCCATCAATGATATCCACAACCTCATATTAATCAACATTAGAGGAAGGATGTTCAATTTTCACATGCAATCTTCATGTTTGGGTGTTGACATGTGGGTAAGAAAATTTGACACAATCCTACTTATGTGAATCCCTTTTTGATTTTTGAAACAAGTTTGGCTTTCATTTACAAAAGCCAAAGATCTTGTCCCCTTCCATGTGTGTAATTTTAGTTGTGAAAGATGAGTTCGATGCATGTTTTAGAATCGTGTTTGCAAGTTGCTCATGGTCATTAGATTGGATTTCTTTACGCAAAAGAAACTCATTTTTATTAAGCCGTTGACCCAATGAAACACCCTTTGGGTCTATTTTCAAGCCAAATAAAGGCCAAGGCAATGGCATCATTGAAATTGGGCTTGCGTTTGACTATCACCTTGCGCATGCCCTTATTTTGGTAATGCCCTTGCCTTGGGCTTTACCACTTGTACACAAAACATACTTACAAAGTTATCATTCTCTCCTTACGAGTTTTGCTCACATTTTTGCCAACATCCTCTTGTGGAATGGGTGAATAATTGCTTATTTCTTTTCCAACCTTTTCTTCCTTTCCATTGATTTGACCCCAAAAAATTTCTCCCTTCAACCTCTTAACCCTTTGGAATGGGGCATGGACCTTTTTTTTTTCTCCCCCCCCCATCTCCTTTGGATTTGGAATGGTTTTGGAATGGATGGACATTCCCCCCTAATTGTGAGCCTTTCTCTTCTTTTTCTTCTAACTTCCTTCTCCTTTGGAATGGATGGATTTTTAAAAATATATATATTAACCTCAAGCTTTTGACTCTTTTCCAATATTTTGTGGGACATAGGAGTGTTGAAACAATTTTGTTGTGTTGTTGCACACCATCATTAATTATGGGAGTTAGTGTGAAGGGTGATTTGCAATAAAATTTTGCTGAGGATTTGGACTTTTAAAATTATCATAAATAGTGGCTAGAGGTTAGTTAAACGAATGATGGTTGAATATTCATTCTTTCACATGATGTGTGGACAACAAATAGTATCTTAAGTAGGGAATGACATTTATTGTAACTCAATTTGCCCTACCAAATTTTTTTTTGGTAACACAAGACTATGGCAAATTGAGGTCATGATGAGACTTGGGTGCACAAAAGCTTTCTACCAATGCACTTATCAAGAAGAATGTCCAAAGTTGTGGTAGCAAGAATCACAAGAGTGAACATAAACAAGCTTTGCAACTTTTCATATATTGGAAATTCATTTTTATTTTTTTAAAAAGTTTGTGGCCAACCAATCACAACACAAACCCATGTCAAAGATTAGCAATGAAAAGTGCAATAGAAAAATAGAAAAAATCCTACAGACCTTGAGAATGAAACTCGATAAAAAATGTTAAATGATTTACACTAACATCCAATATTGAACAAAAATTCCCATATGAACAAAAATCAATACCATTCAATTGTGTGTGAATTCAAGCTCTTTCACTTTCACAATTTGCTCCAACTCCTTTTTTCTAGTCAAAACATTTCTTGCATCTTGCCCATCTTTGATGACCGTTACCCAAACAGGAGCCAATTCATTTGAATTTTCTAATGTACCTAAATCTTCCCCATTCATTTTAGCAAAAATTCCCGAGGAAGAAGATGAAGAAGAAGCATTTTGGGCAAGGTTTGAAAACATAGGGAAATGGTTCACAAAAGTAGGTTGTGGCAAGAGTGGTCCAATTTTGGATGCCTCTAATTCTTTGTTAAATTGACTACCCTTTTCCATGCCTTGGTGTCTTCTTCCCTTGAGATCATCTATGTTTGATGATGATGATTGTAACAAAACCTTTGGGACTTCTTCAATTGCTTGCAATCTGAAAACCAAAACACAAAGTGTTTGCCCATTTTAATAATACCCAAGTCTCCTTGATGTGAAACCCAAGTAGGTTAATTTGCCTACTTAGTTAAATGACATCTTTGATCACAACAAAAGGGTTATGTGTCAATGAGAGAGGCAAGGGGGAAACCTGACAGGCAAAGAAATTGGTTGAGGAGCAAGGCTCGATGGCAAGCTATATACAACAATAGTACCGACAACATCACCTTCTTCTTGGGGTATGAAAGTTGATGGGTTTGCATGGTCCAAACTTGTTGGATCAATGGAGCTTGAAGGGGAGCTATACAAGATCAAGCTACTAACATGATCGCCCTTGAATTGAGCATTAACCTTTAACTCCAAAGGCATAGGACCCAATGCCCCTTGTGATGTAATAGTTGGCATCACCATGTTATTTGGCAAGGATTGATGGCAAGAGGGACAAGCTATGGTGGGTAGGGGGCTCATCATGCCTTGGATAGATCTCCACATGTATGTGCATGGACCTTCTTTTGGAGGCCCAACACAAGGTTCCAAAAGACTTATGTTGGTAGTAGTAGGGGATGTTGTTGGGATTTGAGACTTTGGAACCAAGAGCTGGTGGGTTGCAACACTCTCCTCACATAAAGGGCAATTTGATGTTAAATTATGATGTGCTTGGGATTGAAGGCATGTCAAATGACAAAGGTGAAGACATCCCCATGGGCTTATTACATCTTTTGCTGGCAATTGTTCTCTGGAAGAAACACCCAATACAAAAGGGGGGTGTGTCACACTATGGCCTTGCCATTTACATGAAAAAAAATAAAAAATCTTAAGGCAAAAAAGAAGAAGAAAATATGGAAACTCAAATATTTCACCATGCAAAAATATAGTCTTTCAAAAATCCTCTAAAACAAACCAAAAATAATTAAGAAAGGAATTAGAATTAATTAAGATGATGGTTTGCAAATGATGATTAATTAGCACTTAAAAAATAATTTAATGAGTTAAAATTTACCTACAAATAACACAAATGTAGTAATTGTTTCCCATCATTTGGTAAAGTTGACGATGTGAAAGATGTGCGGGCCGCACACATTGCACCAAAGCTCTACCACCACCACCACCACCACCACAACCTAATTCATTCACCCTTGCCATTGTCAACATAGGCTTCGATTGTGGTAGTGAAGTGAGCTCTAGAAACACGCACATCTTCAACAAATGTGTTTGCAATAACTCCATTGGAACATTCACCATTAGTTGGGCATCGGCCACCCATACTCGCACCCCTCGAGCTGAAAGCCTTTTGATCGTGCCAAATAACCACTTGTGTTGATTGCATCGCACAACCACCGCTTCCCCTATAATGTACTCCGATACATTAACTCGCCTGCAAATTGGAAGTGTTTTCACTCTTTTTGTACATAAAATCGAATCCGAAATGGATGAATTCCTTTATTGGCCTTGCTAAGCTACCAAGAAGGCAAAGGATATTGTGTTTACATTCGTTATAGAGTATACTCGCTTCTTAAGGGATTTTTTAAATATGCCCTTATGTAATTATAATATTATGTCTATTTTTATACGAGGATTTTTTATATATATTTTGGCTTGTGTTGAAACTTGAGATTTTTTATATATAATTATAATAGCTTGAAGGATTTTGGTTTCTTTTAGAGGATTTATTTGAAGACTAATATATTTTTGCATGGTGAAATATTTGAGTTTTCGTAATTCATCTTTTTGCCTTAAGATACCCCCTTTTTTTCTTTTTTCTTTTTTAATAATGTAAATGGCAACTTGCCATAGTGTGACACACACCCATTGTTGAACTTAGGTCAAGAAACATAAATAATCATTCACATTTTAACCTTGGAATTTGGTTGAGCCAAGGCATTATTGTCATGACTAAATTGCTCTAATTTTAAAAGCAATCACAAGTAATTTGGTTTTTTATATATATTAAAAAAAAAAAAACCACCATGCATTTTAGACATGAAAATTGGAAAAAAAAACAATTTGTGAGCTTACTTGTTATGAGCACGCACATCCCAATCATCATCCCTCACAATGTTCCCCGCTAGAAAGTCATGAGAGACATTTGGAGTTTCCCAACTTTCTTGAACATATGGTAGCGATGATGTGTAGCTAGTTCTATAATCTCGATCCAATAAGTGGTGAGAACCCGAACTTGTTTGGGGAGTGTAAAAGGCAACCACACTACGAGTAGTGTTTTTAGTTTGTTGTTCACCTCGCATTTTCCCAAAATTCTCCAACTATAATTGTTGTATCCAACTAAACCCATCTTCTTTCGGGTGTCAATAGCGTTTCTCCATCCATGATCAATCAACAAAAAACTCTTTAGGAGACATCAATAGATTATTAGGTCATGGCCTAATGCACATTTTTATGAAATCAAAACATTGAGTCTACTTGCTCATGGTGATTTCTTAATGGTCGTGATACTTCAAAATGCATTTCTTCCACATATGAAGCATCGTTTCAAGATCGACATAACAAATGTGAAGGTATGCATTTTCCTTCATTGGATCTAAGACAAATGTTCTATCATGTGATGAGGGGTGGGGGGGGTGGGGGCATTGTCATGTGGCAAAATGACGTTGCCACCCTCATCACATGATAGAAGATTCATAATTCAACATCTTTCTAATTCAATATGCACATCATGATTCAACCCTAATAATTTATGACAACTCAAAATTCTATTGCTTCGAATGGATTGTGCATTTGTGTAAACTTTTCTTCATCAAAATTATTGTATGCTTCATATTACAATTTCCGTGATGCTAGCTAATGGCATTGAAACCTCCTCATCTTGCACATAAATATAATGATGCCAAATACATTTAAGTCCAACCATTAACAATTATATCTAGTCACAAAATGTTTTGGGTGTAAATTGGCGATATCTTGAGATTTAACATACATACTTGCGGTTTGTAGCACTGCATTGAAACACCCATTGTTCAAGGGGTTACTTCGTATGAGAATATGTTGCCATTGTCAATGCCCCCAAGAAGTAAAGATTTAACACATACAATTCCATGCTTAGTTTTCCATCTTGACCAAAAAGAAAACACGAACCACATAACAAAATTTGATTGAACTTTTAATCAATGCTTGATAATGGGTAACCATGGGGCCGACATTTTTGGTTTCAACATCCAAACAATAGAGACCACATTTCTTCTACAACCCAAGTTTCAACTAATTCAAAATAACGATGCAACAATTCAACGCACGATGTTTCATGGCCATAAAATAACAACATCAAAAACCATGATCAAATACCACAAAACATAATATGAAGAAAAGACTAATTACAATGAGGAAACATTAGTTCTTAGACCATGTTGATGTCACTATGATATCCCACAACTTTTTTTTTGTGTGTTTGTTTACACACCTCCTTTACTATTCAAGTGACAAAGGAGATGAAGCAACCCAAATATATTGAATTGCCCTAAACTTTAAAAAAAAACTTCAACACAAATGAATTCCAATGGATTGGGAAGGATACATGAACCCACAATTTGGTTACACATAATTCAACCTATTTTGGTCCATAAGAAGGTGTTAAGACACACAATTTTTTTTGGAAAAGGAAACAAAAATAAATCTAGTAAAGGGAAGGAAAGAGAGAATCATGGACCATTATGAACTTAGCATAAAATAAATAACTGAATTTCAAAACTAACAATGGCAACCCATACCCAAAAACCACCTAAACTAACCCCAAAATGTTCAATCAAAATTGGCTAGATAGGAACAAAGAAATAACAAAGCAAAGCAAACACAAAGGAATGTAGCAAATGAGGAAGGGGGGTGCATGGTGGTTAGATTTGAAGTTTGTTGGTCAAGATCCAACCATGGGTCTAATTCATTCATAGGTTCATTAGATCTCACTCCATTCTTTCCTCCCCTCCTTGGAGTCCTTGCCCCATATTTGCAAAACCTTTTTATAAGTTTTGGAAATTTTCTACCACAACTACTAGTGGTGGTGTGTTTTGTTTGTTTTTGGAATCAACAATTAGTGCCCAAAAAATTTTCAACTTTGTCTTTAAAAATCTAAAAAATTTCAAGATAACGTACTTGAATGTGCAAATTTGAACTATGATTAAGACGAATTTGAAATAAGATTAAACCAAAAAAAACTTGAGTATGACTAAAACAATATTTGGGAAATAGTAAAAGGGGGAATTTGAGCTATGATCAAGCAAAATTTGAATATGGACTAAATACTAATTTTGAATTGGAACAAAATTGTTTATAGATTATGGGTACATATTACCTATTACATGGGTTAATTGTTGTTTTATGGTTAAGTAGGTGAATCGACCATCCTCCAAAAGAGGGGAATTAACAAAATTGGGCAAGAGGTTAGAAAGGAAAATAGATTTTGTAAAGAACCTTGCAATGTTCTAGTGATAATTATGTGAAAATTGGACACACCCAAAATAGTGTGAAGGTCAATTTGCATTTTTTGCTCATGGATTTTGTTTCAAAGAATTCCATTTACAATAAAAAAACACTTCATGCATAGCAAGTGTTGTGACAAATATCTAGTTTGGAGGGTTAAATCTAAAGGGTTCAAGTCTAGATTGTTGTGATTCAAACTCTAGTTAACACCACCCTTTTGTTGTTTTTGGCATAAGAATCAAAGCATGAACTAATATTTTGCTAAATCCCGCACCAAAATTGGAATCATGAGAAAACATTTTTGTACATAAGGTCATTTGATTTCATTGAAAACTTGATAAGTATATAAAATTTTAAAAATTAAGTATTAATTTTAATTAGTTTAAAAACTCAACATCTATATAAAGTTCTATTTTAAAATTGTTGTAAAACTTTGTATCCATACAATTTTTTAGCATTAGATGGGGAATGTGTAGCGTGTATATATGGAATTGGACTTGGTTTTTGAGCCAAGCTTATTAAAGGTTCTTGAATTTGGAAGGTGTTCACTAATGAACCATCTTTTCAACTATTAGGGTATTTGGGCCATTTCATTGCTTGCTTGTATTCAATGGGTTTCAAAATTATAGCCCTAAATGCAAGTTACATGTGGAGGATTTTTTCATCCATATAAAAGTCAAGTTATTTATAGAATTTTATTTAATTATTTATTGCATTTTTATTTTGGAACCAAAACATTGATGCATTAATACCTATGCATGTGAAAAACCACAACGACGACGATAAAAATTATCTTATTTTGGACTATTTAAATTTTTCTCACTTAAATTTGTTTTTCATAAATTTCATGTTTGATAAATAATGAAAAAAATAAAAAAATCTTGAGGTCCTTTGTCCCTAAAATAATACCCTAGCTATGAATTAGCTCATAATTTAAAGTTGATAATTTATTGATAGTTTTACAAATGTTTAAAATAAATCAATTATAAGTTAAAACATTATAATTACAAAAAAAAAGGGAAAAAAAAGATGGACCAAAGTACATTTCCTATAGGTGACATTCTTGCATTGGTAATATGATTGTTTAAACGCAATAGGTTTGCCTTCAAACATCATTAATTACTATTATTACAACTATATAAAGCATATACACAAGTATAAAATCTTCATGATTAGTAACTCTAATTTTTTTGAATAAGATCATTTATGTAATGGTTTGAGATAAAAAGCTTGCTTGATCTATTCATATCACTATGGAATATTTCCTATGAATGTCACATGTCATGCTCTTCTTTTACAAATTATATATCATCAAAATCTATTGCTAATAGTTGAATTCACCCATAATACCAAAATGCGATAAAAAGAATCAATGGGTAGAGGACCTTGATTCTTGAAAGAAAGAAAAATTGCGATAAAATAATCGACAATAGAGGACCATGATGATTCTTTGAAATCAAGTTCAATTTTTTTGAAAGAAGTGTTATGTTTAAAGGTAAGATTTGAAGAGACAAGAAGGATTGGAGGGATGAATGTTGAGATGGGTAAATGGTGAAATTGTATTATGTTTACATCATCTTTCTCTACTTCTTTGGATGATTTTGGACACACTCCCAAGTTTTCCACTCAAATGGACAATCAAGGTTTGATTTTCCATTGTCTTACTTCAGCAAGTTTGTATCATGTTTTGGATCTTTGTCAAAAGTTCAATACATGTTTTTTGATCTTTCTTTCAAAAGCCACAATCTCTAACATTTTCATAATAAATCAAGAACAAAGTGATTCAATTTATCACTCTGTTGTTCTTAACTTTTCTTGCATTTGGTGTATATGCCTACAAGCGACCTTTTTGCTTACAAGACCAAGGTACCAGCATGAGTACTCTCAGATCCTACCAGACAATCTTCAAGAATGAGATTTTCAAAACTGCTGGTAGCCATTGCGCTAAAGACAAAATAGAAAAACATGTGGGGATAAAAGCTTACCCCACCATAAAATTGGAGAGGAGTTGGGACGATTGCAATCCTCCTCCTGCAGACCACGATATGTGTTTGCGCATCTTGTCTCCCCTTCTCCTTGGCTTCTGTTTATTCCATTCATTCTTGGACCTCACTGTTAAAAGTCCAGCAATTTTCAGAACCAACTGAACTAGGATCTAAACCCATGAGAACTAAACTCTTGCCACACCTAATACGACAAAAGAAATTGAAGATTTCATCACATGATAGTTTAAATAGTTGAATAAAGCTTTGAAATTTGCAAGCATGGGTGCCCATTTAATTTATCCTTTGCACCTGTGCACAGAATCACATCCTTAGTTGCATAAAATTTTAACAAAACTACCAGTAAAGATTGCAAGACAGATTCCAAAATCAGACTAAAAGTGGGAGCATCATTTGCCTGCATGCTTCTCTGTACTAAAGCGGCATCAACAAAAGACCCAAGTCAAAGTTTTTGCAAGTTGATTTGTATAACATATGTGGACATGGTCGCCTTTCAGAATCTATACTAAAAATTGCACCCTGGATGAACACCAAGAAAAGAGTTTAACATTTGACCAATGGACAATAGGTTCCAATCTTCTTCTTGTCACAGTTCTATCTGTGCAAAACCACAACTTAACAGTTTGTCAGTCATTCTGCAACATGTAATTGAGGAGCTTACAGACGAAAAATCATCTTTTACAGAGGATACAACACAACAGACTGATACGCTAATTAGCATTTGTTTCATTCACATCACAAGAATGTACAGTGCGGTCAACATAATGTCCATAAAATAAGACCAATTTGGTCCTTACCATTGTGGGATCATAGTGTTCAGAGACAAAGCACCTTCACCCCCAAGTTTCATCAAATGCCCTGGAATGCCGATGACAGTCATCCAGGTATTCCATTTCGGTCCCACTGATCAAGAGAAGTGCTTTTGAGGGTGAAAACACTACTACTTGATGACAGTAATGCCACCATCTAACTTCATTCCAACTTCCCATCAATAACAAGGACTTTGGTGATCTTCTCCCATCAATGGTGCCCTACAACAGCCATTTGCAGTTACTGCTACTGCAGAGTGGTACTCACAGCAACTGTTGCAACCCAACTGGTGAACAGGGTGTGAACCAATCAAGCAATCAACCATGAGGGTGTCCAGATACAAATGCCTCAGCATGTCTGCACAGGTTGTAGGCAGTTGATCCAAATCAAGGTCAAAGGTCTACATCAGGCTTTCTTTGTGTTTTTTTGGCTGTCCCAGCTGATACTAAGATCTTCAACAAAACAAAGGGTTTGGAGTTTCCCAGCATCTTTTGCCTGGATATCACATGAGTGAAGAAGCTTTAGGTCTAGCAGCAACTTGGTATGACTTAGTCTGGACTCCCAGCAAGGTATGCATCGTAGAGGGGACGTGCACGCTTGTTGTCACGATTCACTAAGAGACCTCGCACACTTTTCTCAGCCCAACATTCTTCTCGCCATCCCTCTCTCAGTTCTGCAGACTCATTGCACCATTGCCTTCACACACACCCCAAAAAAATTCCCACCCGCAGGATGTAACACCCCATTATGTAATCCATCCACACAACAATACTGTTTCTCAAGAGAGAGTCAGCTGCGCTCCTGTTCTTTCACCAGCTTATTTTCAAATGGAGATGTCAGTCAGTCAATCAGTCATACAAACAGGGCTCAAGGATTTCATTCATGCAAGTCTACACACAATTCCAATTACACTGTGGTCGGTTGGAACTGCATTTTTTTCTTGATTCATTTCTGCAGACATTTGTCACTCTTCTTCAGATCACATGAGATCTCATGTACTATACATGTGAAACTGTTATTCTTGGGTGTGCAACCAAGTGCAAGAAGCTGTATTATCTATCAGAAGGGTGGATCAGAAAGGCTGTAGATGGATAGTCCATATATATATAGTGAATTCACAGGACTTTGCTTCTCTCTCAAGATGATGGACGGATGGGGAGATCAAGCTTACTCCAAAATCTGACAATCTGAGAAACTTTGCAAAGCATTTTGCCAACAAAAAACTGTTCACAAAGCTCTGTAAAACCCTGAACAAAATGTATGTGCCAGATGGTTCAAAACTCAGCAGTGGCAGTACCGGCAAGCAATTAATCAAACCAGAAGTCGCAGGCAAGCAGGCAGGCAGGCATGAATTTTTCTATCTCTCTTTAGAGAAGAAGATGAAGAAGCTGTGCATGCAGATTGTATATATATATTCATGGCAAAAAACAACAAAACACTGTCAGGCTCCAGCCTCCAACAAGAGATGAAGGAAATTCCCAAACATGGCCATGGAAGCAATACCATCAGACGTGACTGCTACAAAGCGAGAGACAAAAGCTTGTTCTTGTTTACTTGCTTACTTCCTGCTTCTTGTACTCTTGTTCTGAGGCGAGGGATTTTGGAGGCCGAAGAAGAAGAAGAAGAAGAACACACAGAGAGACTTACTTGCAAACAAGGGAGCAATGCATGAGGTCACGGCAATCCAGTTGCGAGAAGATCCGTCTGCTCATGTCGCAAGGCAATTGCAACGCCACGCACCGTTGCTCCTCCTCCTCCTGCTGCAATCCGTCCCGAGTTCTTGTGTCTGCTGCACCTCCTCCTCCTCTCCTTCTTTCAGCTGCCATACCACACCAGTACGAGAAATCTGCAGCTGCTGCGGTTGCTCCGATCTCTCTCGCTCGCTCGCTCGCTCGCTCTCTTCTTATCGTGGCCGCTGTTATAAAAACAGAGCGAGCTTCCGGTGCAACAGAAAGAGCGTATCTGGTATTGCCAGGAGCGGGGGGAAGAACCTGGAGGCTGGCTTCCCAGTCCACGGGAAAAAGAAAGCCAGCCAACAAGCGCGCGCGCACGGACAAACACACGACCGACGATAGATGTCTGTCCGGCAACGTCTTCTTCGTCCGCAATCGGGTCGATCGTCCAAGCGCAACGATGCTCCTCCTCTGCATTGCACCATTAGATTGCGGTGCCCGTTCGACTGCATGCGCGAAGAGCGTGCTTTAGGAGGGAGGAGAGAGAACTAAAGAAAGAAATCGCTGCTGCTATCGGCGTGGAGATCGTCAAGAGATCTTTCGTACGCACCTCTTCTTTCAAGCTTCGACTGCAATCTCTCCGTCACTCATGACTTAGGTGTGTTCGTTCTTCAAGCCGCTTGAGAGTGCGGAGTCATACAAGAGAAGAATCTGCGTTTTTGTCCAGATTTCACCCGAAGCTTTTCCTTCCGCCGAGTAGAAGAAGATATGGCTGCTGCCAGAAGAGGAGCTCTGCACATCCTGCGCCGTCCTTCTGGACTTATTTCTCTCACTCGTGGCTCGGGGATGGCTGCAACCGTTCGTGCAGTAGCTACATCTTCCCCGCTCCCCTCGTCGTCGTCCCCTCCTGCTTCTTCTTCAGATTCCGGGATTCTTCTGTTCCGCGGTTTCTCAGCAAGCAACAGGACTCCTTCTTGGTATTCCAGCCGATTCTTTGCAGCAGAAGCAGGTACGTACATAAATCCAATACCTCTTGCATGTAAAGCAGAAGGAGGAGAAGAAGAAGAATATGAGAATGATGATGATGATGATCTTCTTCTCTTCTCAAGAGGAATATCTTCGTCTTCATCTTCCCTTGCCTTGAAGGAGAAGGAGATGTAGATCATGAAGAAGAGAAGAGCGTGCATGCGAAGGTGTCTGTCTCTGTGTGTATATGGCTGCTGAATTTGTTTGTTGGGAGATCGCAGCACAATCTACTGGAGTTGTGGCAGTCAACTCCTCCTTGCAGTATGACACCTTACTAAAGGAGGCGAAAGGTACTTCCTTACTTACATACCTCTCAATGGGGGCTGCTGTAGAGGGCTGTTGGTGTGCTGTGCAACAATTTGTGAAAGCACCATGATGATGATGGTTGTTTTTTCTTCACATTCTTCAAGAAAAAACATGATTTGGTTTTTGGATCAGTGAAGAAGGAATTCTGTGTCAGCGATTTTAGGGTTTTGATCCGGAGCTGTGAAATGATTTCCCCTACTGATGTTTTAAGGGACATCAATCTTCTTCTTCTTCTTCATCTTGTTTTTTACTGCAAGGTGTGTCAGATGCAAGCTTTTTGACACACATCGCAGTTTTGATGGACAATCCGAATCAATAGTCCAGAGATTTAGGGTCAGAGATTAGGGGCTTTCAACAATCAAACCTTGAATATAAAGAAGTTTTCTTTCTATCAACTGGTGCTGGGTTTTGTGCAGATGACAAGAAGCTCGCAGTGACATACTTCACAGCCAAGTGGTGTGGTCCTTGTATGTCTTCTTCTTCACCCCTTCCCCGTGGTATCATGGAACTGTTATGTGGCACTAGAACAGTCGCTGGAAGCTTTAGGGATAGCTTGCTGTACTGACTGTCTCCCTTGTTCAATGTCCTTCAAGGTTGTCACCCATGACTGTCTTGCTTGTTCAAATGCCCTTCAAGGTTGTCACCATGACTGTCTCCTTGTTCAATGATGTCCTCCAAGGTTGTCGTCCATGACTGTCTTCTTGTTCAACAATGTCCTGCAAGCTGTTGCCCATGACTGTCTCCTTGTTTCATTTCCTTGAAAATTGTGACCATTACTGTCTCATTGTTCAACATTGTCCTTCAAGGTTGATGCCCATGACTGTCTCCTTGTGCAATGTCCTTCAAGGTTGTGGCCATGATGTTTTTGTTTTCTCTTTCACCCTAGATCTTGAATGAATCTGAGCTCTGCCTCCTTTTGTTTCCCATTTTTGGTTAAGTTTCTGAACTGTTGCTGACCTGTTTCTTTCTCAAGGTTTTAGGAAAGGGGTTTCTAATTTCGCAGCATACAGTCAAAATCCTGTCCGGAAAGCAGTTGATGAGGTTGTCTGTGACTTCTGGAAATGAGAAACTTATGGGTGATTGACAACTCATGTATTAAGTTTTTGGTTTACATCAGGCAGGCATATATCACCAGAAGTGGACAGACTGAGTGGTCAGTACACTGATGTCAGGTTTTTGAAAGTTGATTTAGATGAGGTACCAATCTTCTTGGCTGATTTCCTTATCTCAAAAAACATTGCCATGGGTTGCTTCTCAATTTTGAGTTAAGGGCAAGGATCTTCAGAGTTGGGTTTCTACTCATATTGGATACATACATCTATCAAAACTCTAGCTCAAGAAAGGATGATTTGAAACACCTGTGACATTATGTACAGCTTCTTGTACAAGATGAGAGACAAGGAGTCATCCGCAGATCTATTTTTGAGAAATTCAAACCATCTTCAAACTTCTGGAATAAGACATTGCAGTTTGTTCTTTGTTTCAGCCGGAGCTGCAAAAGACAGTTGATGCTGCTGGTATCAGTGCTGTGGTATATTGTCTCTGCCTCCTCACATTTGGTGTGGTTCATGTAGTAGCTGTATGCCTTGCCTGTAAGAACTTGAATAGAGCTTATTTCATCTGTACTTGGATTTCAGCTAATGAAGGGTACTGCTGCAAGTGGGGAACCAGTCTAAGGTTGTGGTTTCTTTTCATTGTTGTGCATATCAGCCAACCTTCCTCTTTCATAGAGGAGGAAAAGTTGTATCCAAGTTCAGTGGAGCAGATTCAAAGAAGCTACAGTCAACAGTAGAAGATCTTCGGTATGCAAGACCTTCCTCTTACGACATATGATTTGAATGCGGTTTGAGTTTCTGCAGCTCATGATCGGGAATTTCAACAGGTCTCAAGACAAATGATCCAAATGTGGTTTGAGTTCCCATTGCATAATGTGATATCAACACACACATTCATGTCATCTTGTGGATCTGCTGACTTAGTTTGGACATTGACACATGGTTTTGGGTGTCTTCTCCTTATGTTTTGCAGGGCAGAAGGGGAATTATAATTCAGGTATGAACGACAAGGTCTGAACTGTCTTTTCCAATTTTGACCAACTCGTATTAACCCAGCCATAGCCTCAAAACCCCCTTTTATAGAGCTCATAAGGTCATTCCAGTGGGACCAAGAGAAATACGTTAAATGGGGTGCATAGTGATTATTTCTCAGTGAGGATGATGACACTTACCTTTTGCTGTTACATGGATTTTGAGGTTGTCAGTTTAGTGATTTCAACACTCTTGAAAAACACAAGTGTGATTTTGTGGATAGTACTAGAATATGATCATATGTGTGAACGGATTTGGAGGGGCTGGTTCTGAGATGTCCAATAGCACTTGAACCCAAATCTGGAGGTGGTGCAAAAGTGAAGCTATTGGTTGTGTTGCCAATGGTCAATTTTAACTTTAGTATTCTATCTCTTAGAATATGGCTCCTATATGAAAAGTCATTTATCATATCAATCAACCCAAAGTGTGTTTGGTTGGACAAGACAAATTGACTACTGGGTTTTG
This sequence comes from Sphagnum contortum, assembly GCA_963920785.1. Taxonomy (NCBI): domain Eukaryota; kingdom Viridiplantae; phylum Streptophyta; class Sphagnopsida; order Sphagnales; family Sphagnaceae; genus Sphagnum; species Sphagnum contortum. The sequence goes on from OY987284.1 coordinate 13,032,962, forward strand.
GTGGCATTTCTAAACAATTCTACCCACAAAATATTTGGTAACTTGTTTGATGTTAGATGTGCATGAACCCCATTAACCAAACCAAGGATAGAAAAAAACAGAAGTTTGTGAGTAGCTTGTGTGTATGGTTCCTTGTATGGGTGGAAATTGACTCCTTTTGAATGTAGTTTGTAGGCCCATTTCACTGTTTAGAGGAGCGTGCAGTCAAAGTTGCCTTTTGATGTGTGTATGTATATGTATACATGTAAATATACACTTTGACTAAAGCCATTCCAACTTTTTCCTTATGCCCTAGGAAACACCCAAGGGCCTAGTGCAATCTTTTCTTGGGGAGTGCACTATGGATGAGGTCATGCATTGTTGGGTGCTAAATCTTTTGAGGCTGTGTTTTGTTTGATTGAGGTCATGCATTGTTGTGTGCTAAATCTTTGGAGGCTGTGTTTTGTTTGAAAAATAATCATTGGAAGGGAATGGATAGAGATGTGATATAGATTTAGATAAACCAATGTTAAATAGTTGTGGAAAGAATTAGATTTTCATGCAAGGAACAGAACTATGGAAAGCTTGGTTTTGTTCAAGATTGTTTTGGGAGAAAACTTTAATGTCATGATCATAGGAATAGACTATGGAAAGCTTGGTTTTGTTCAAGATTGTTTTGGGAGAAAGCTTTAATGTCATGATCATAGGAATAGACTATGGAAAGCTTGGTTTCGTTCAAGATTGTTTTGGAGAAAGCTTTAATGTCATGATCATAGGAATAGACTATGGAAAGCTCGGTTTTGTTCAGATTGGTTTGGAGCAAGATTTAATTTCATGATTTTAGGAATATAGACTATGGAAAGTGTAGTTTCATTCAAGATTGTTTTGGAGAAAGCTTTAATGTCATGATCAAAGGAATAGACTATGGATAGCTTGGTTTTGTTCAACCTTGTTTTGGACAACATTGGGCAATTGCATACCTATGGACTACAAAAGGCTTCACTATGTCGATTTCACGATTGAGGCAAGGTAGAATAGTGCTAAAGCATTAGAGAAATAGTTTGGTTACTAAAAACTAGCCCTAGAGTTGAATGGACATGGCACCAACCTAGAAATAAAGTTAATGCCATTTTCTTGTAAATTGTATCATGTAGTGTATATAAGTTATAAACGATTCAACTTGAACCACTTTAATCATTTGATGTTAAGAGTGACCAAATTTAATTGATATTTTTGTGTTGCATAAATTCATCTTGGAGACTAAATTGGTGAAAAGTATTTGTGAGCCACTTGCAAGATCATTGAAGTTGGATACTTTCGATGGCTTTGATGTGAGTGTCATTATATGTGTTAGAGTTGGAAAACATGAATTGTAAGGTGAGTTTTGAAGGAAGTGTGGCAAAACATGAGAACTTGCAATTTTTTATGAAGGTTTTCTTGAAATAGGTTCCCCATGGCTCACTTGCCAATCCACCTAAGGTGAGCGCTTGCTTGGAGAATGCCCCCCTCCTTTGGGGGTTAGCTTACACTAAACATATGTAGATCACAAGGCATAGGATGGAGAAGGTTTTAAAAACCTAATCGTCTATAGTTTATAATGAAGAAGGATATTATGCTTACAAGTAAGTAGATGCAAAGTCTTGGCACTCTTAATGTGTAATATCATTCCCTTTTTTCTAGGAGGGATATTCATAACTACAATAAGGAAATTTTTCCATTGATGTATTAACATGGGATGGTCAACCAAGGTTTGTAGCAATTCCCTCTATTGAGTTTTATGTCCATTTTGTAGGCCAAGAGTGTTAAAGATTCTACAAAGAATTCAAGTTGTTACCATATTGAGATGAGCAATTGTTTCTAAGAAGACCTCTTCTAAGCTACATGCTCCTTCAAATTCCCCACCCATTTCCTTATTCGATATGCTTCATGTAACCGATGAAAGTTTTATGTCATTGGTTATTTATTTTGATCCCCTTTGATAGGTCTCCATTTCTCTTTGCGGCTCCCATTGGCACATTTGTGCTTTTGGGTACTAGCTCTTGGTAGAACATTGGCCCTTTCTTTTTGTACTTCCCCCTCCCCTTCCCTTCCCTTCCCCCTTTGGTTTTGGATGGGTGTTTGTTCTTTAATCAAGTTTGGCAAAGGTTTCATACACAATTTCTCCCAAGTACTTTTACTTTGCAACATTACTATAGCAAATTTATTATGAATGGGCTAAGCTCATGCGTATTGATATAAAACTTAACAAAACTTTGATTGCAAAGGCCATCATCAATCAGAGCATCAGGCTTGAAAAGATAACACACTTACTATTATATGCATGGAGATCATGAGAGTAATTGAGAGACCATGAGAAGTGGATTAGCTACACACTTTTTGACAAACCCTAAAAAAGAAAAAAACCCTAAAAAAACTCTAAAAATATCCCAAACTTTCAATTTTTAAGCTTTCGCAACTACCTATCTACCTACCAATTTGAGCCTACCAATTTGAGTTTGAGTAACACATCTTAGAATAGTTCAAAATGATTTATCTAAAATTTGCAAAAATCTTACTAGTGCATAAAAAAAGTAAGTGCTAAGCTTAGGAACATAAATCAAGAGAAAAGTCCAAAAGTGGATTGAATTTTGCTTTCATAAATGTCAGATTCTTTTTTGGCCCAAATTTGGAGCTTTGTGAATCCTAATCATTTACACTTTGTATTTTTGGTGAGGAAAAGGAGAAGGGTCTGTTTTGGACAGCCCCCTCAATTTGTGCTGCTTTTCAACCCTTGAGGTAAGGCAAGGCAAGGCTTGGCATGATCACCATCTCTTCCTAAAAGCCTCCTTGGGAATCTCACTCATCTTGAAGATTACCTATTTATTACTTGCTCCTCAAGTCTTAGAAGAGACTATCATAAGTCCTTGGCAAAAAAAAAAAAAAAAACTTACTATTTAAAAAAACATTACTTCCTTGTCTACTATCACAAACCCATGATAATACCCAAATGCCATTTGCCAAATTCAAACTACAAACCCATGATAATACCCAAATGCCATTTGCCAAATTCAAACTTCAAACCCACCATAGTACCAAAATGCCATTTGCCAAATTCAAACTACAAACCCACCATAGTACCCAAATGCCATTTGCCAAATTCAAACTACAAACCCACCATAGTACCCAAATGCCATTTGCCAAATTCAAACTACAAACCCACCATAGTACCCAAATGCCATTTGCCAAATTCAAACTACAAACCCATGATAGTACCCAAATGCCATTTGCCAAATTCAAACTACAAACCCACCATAGTACCCAAATGCCATTTGCCAAATTCAAACTACTAACCCACCATAGTACCCAAATGCCATTTGCCAAATTCAAACTACAAACCCACCATAGTACCAAAATGCCATTTGCCAAATTCAAACTACTAACCCACCATAGTACCCAAATGCCATTTGCCAAATTCAAACTTCAAGATGTATATGATTCAAATTCATTGGGTGGGGAAAGGTCATGGAGGTGCTTTTGGTTGCAAGGTGAGGAAAGACAAAAATGAATGAAACAAGTGCAATTGGAACTTACAACAAGCCACTAACAAATTTACAATAGTGTAGCTTTTGCCGTTCGTCATCCCAAGTGTGAACACATTTCTTTATTTTTTCACATTTTCAGAATTGAAAATTTCTAAATTCTTCAGCAATGTGAACACATTGATGGCTCAACTGATTTTTCCTTACAAACCCAATTTGTTGCAATTTGTATGAATTTCTAGCAACAAAATCCACTCAAAAATCAATATCTTTCACACCTTAGCTTTGAAAATTGTGAAATAAACTTTATTAAATCCGAGTCGTCAAAGGCTTTTCCAATATCAGAAAAGAATACAATTTCCCCAATTTCCAATAAAATTTTCAGTTTTGATTTTATTTATTTTTCATTGAAAAAATGATTCAATAATCAATAGCTTTATTATTTGGGGAAAAAAATGACAAACTTTACCCATGATATGGGATGATGATATGTATTATGGAATGGCCTCATTCCACTTAGGAATGCAACAAAGCCCAATAGGGCAAGTCATCATTCCATTAGGGTGATAACAAGCTCCGTTAAAGGCCTATTCCAAAGCATGATTGGTTGTTCTCATCACCAAGGGTTGGGCACTAAGAGTTAATATTTTTATATTACATACATCAAGTAAAGAATTGTTTAGAAATCTTATGTGAAGAATTTTTTTTACCCCACCTTATTATTACTTAATTTTTAAATATATGTACATATTTAAACTATTCTAGATTTAAATTCAATTTTTTCGTTAAGTTTTGATTTTTTAAATATTTATTTGAAGAAATTTTTAAATTTAGTTTTTGAAGTTGTAGTTGTGAGAAATGATGAGGATATTTGCAACCAAAGATGATGATAGGATCACATGATAAAACAATATCATTTTGACCTAGCATATATATATATATATATATATAGCATATTGTTCAACTAAAGAATTGGGAGGTGGCAAAACAAAAATATCCATATAAAATGTAAGTTTTGCCAAAAAGATTCAATTGTCGTTGGTGTGGAGGGATCCTTTATTTCATGTTCCCTCCGTGTTCACTTCACATTCCTCTATTTTTTTCATTATTAATTCATTTACTAACTTACTAATTGAACTTATTAACAATTAATACTTAAAAAAAATTATTATTATTATTTTTTGTTATGTGCATATGTTTAAAAATTCTAATTCTACGGATTATATTAATGTGGTAAATTGTAATGTTCTAGAATTTTATTAAATTGAAATTTTGTTCTTTTAGCATGTTGAATTTTTAGTCCGTTTCATTTATTGTAATACAATTCTACCCTTAACATGATGCATATCTTGAATTAAAAAAAACATTTCCCAATTTATTTTATTTTATTTTATTTTAGTTCAAAATTTGACAAATTTCCACCCAAAAAAGGAATAATAGCTTTCAACACTCGTTTGCCAAATATTTATTTATTCTAGAAAATGAGGTTCACTAGTTTTTATTTTATTTTATTTTTTTCCCACAAGTTTCAACAATTGAGGTATATGCAAAAATTTCATCTTGTGTTGAGCATTTGTAATAGGAACCCAATGGGTTTTCAATTTTCAACAATTGCAAGTAATATATCAATAAAAAATTCCTCTTTGTTTTTAGCTAGACCTTTTTTTGCGAATTATTTTGTGCCAAATATTCGTTGTAGGTACACTATGTGAAAAAGAAAATTCTTCTTTAAATTTTATTTTGTTGCAATTGCTTGAAATTTCACACAAAAAAATAAATATATCATTGGTTGTAATTGATGTTTGGAACACATTTTGATGGAAATATGAAATTAATTGTGTTCATCAAACCCTAACTTCAACCAAGAAAACTCGATTGGCCACCTTAAATTTGGCAAAAGCCACGAGTGAGAAAAGCAAGGCACAATTTGCAACACAAACGCGTAAATTACTCGAAACTTTTGTGGTAGCAAGGAAATACCCATTCGCTCGTACAACATGGCTCAAGCTCCCACAAACCATCTTAGTTCCAAAAAAAGTCTTGAGCTCAAGAGGGAGGGGCCCCTAAGGGACCCATTTTTTAATTTTAATTTTATTATTATTTATTTTGCCACTTTAAAAAAAAAAAGTACTCATGCCACCACCACTAGAAAAACAAAAGAAGAATTTTAAAAATGCTAATCACTAAACCATTTGGAAATTGAAGGACCCAAAATCATCATCATCAAGTTCAAACTTCTTGGGTTAGGGTAGTTTACTAATTCGGGGAATTTGTTTGTGTTTGTGTAAACCCTAAACCTAAAAACCAACCACTTTGAATTTGATTCTTGGAAAGACCAAAAAAAAATGAGGGATGGGTTGGCTTATAAAAGCCCTTTAAGACAATTTTAAAAAAATAAATACATACATACATACTTTAATAATCAATCCATCATGGAAACAAAGCATTGAGCATTAGGGTTTCATTACACATAGATAGAAGCAATCTCTTTGCCCATTATTGGGAATTTGTTTAAAGGAAGAAGGGAGTGTGTTTTGTTTCCTCAAGTTTCATGTCTAAAATTGGCCCATTGTAAAAACCCCTTATGATTCAATGGTGAAGGAATCACAATTGAGGTACCATGGTGACCTAACTTGATAACATGACATATCTTGTGAACCTTCTTCCTACTTCTACCTCACACTTCCTAGGGAAAATGCTTATGTATGTGGGTTAAGTATCGAATGTCCAAAGGGCCTTTTATCGAATGCAAAGGATTTTTGTGACAAAAGTAGCCCTAATTCATTAGATTTTGATTTCTTTTTTTTTTTAGTTTTAAAAGTCGCCATATTTTTACAATAGGTTCTAGCAAGGTAGCCAAAATTAAAAATGATTCTTGAATTTTTCTATTTCCATATGTGATTCGTATCCAAATCTGGCTACACTACAAAATTGCCCAAATTTTTTAATTAAATAAAATAATAATAATAATAATAATAATAATAATAATAAAACCTAAGTAAGAAGAAGAAGACCTAATCACTCAAAACTGTCAACAAAGCAGCAGGATGTAAATTAGTAAATTGATATATTGATGAGATCAGATGAGCCTTCTATTAATTTTAATTAATTAATTAATGTATCTACTTCCATATTGAGCCTTCTATTAATTAATTAAATAATTAACTAGAGGTGTGTGACCAGTGTTTTTTTTTTTTCCAACTTTTTGCAAGTGATTTTGGCTATGGTATTTTGAGATGGTAGATTAATTGGCTATACGTTTTTGGGAGTGGTGGCAAATCTGGCTACTCAATGATAAATGAGAGCTGCAATTTGGCAATGAGCATGAATAGAAGGCAGATTTTTTGGCAATACAACAAATTATTCAAGTTATAAGTGTTTACACACACAATAATACTCATCTCCTCTAGTGGAATTGAACCCCAACCTTGAAAGGTTCTTCTACCCATGCAGAAGAGGAGTCTTCCACCCACAATAACATCCCGTAAGTCCCAACTTCAAAACAACCAACTGAACATCCACACATTGATTTGAAAAGTGGACATCTCTCATTGGTGATACCTACAAATTTCCACAATAATTTCAAAAATCATACATGTCACTTGCATTTCTGAAAAAAATCATAAAAATGTTTCAAAAGAAGAATTTTGCTCTCACAAATTATGAGATGCAAGTGGCAAATTCAAAACTACCCATTTGCCTAGTACCCAATGCATACTTTCTTCCAAGTTGCAATGGCGGCATCGTAAGTGACATTGTAAAAGTTTTGAATGAACATTCACACACACAAGTGAGATGTGTGGTTAGTTGATTATGCAACTTGCTCTTCATGAAAGTTAAGTTGTTGAAGGTCTTTCATCCTCCATTGAACTCAATATTTGCACATTAACAATTTCAATGACTTTCATGTACTCATTTAGCTTTAGGACTAGAAGGGGAGAAGATTAGACCTTCAACCACATCTGAATGATTGGATTCACGTTGGAAGCTTCCTTCAACACCTCCATGATGATGTACCTCGTATGTCTAATCACCAATATCAAATGCCAAAAATTGCAAGCAATTAAAATTTGCTTCATTTTCATGTGTAGCCCAAATGAGGGTGGCCAATTGTTCAGTACAATGCACATAAACAACAATGAACTCAGAGAAAACAAAACCCTCGTACTTATAGAAAGGGTTGACATACAACTGGTATATGTTAGATTCTATTAATCTCATTGTGTCAAGAAAAACACAAATAAAAACATCTCGCCTTTGAGTGTACTTGATCAACTTGTGCACCATTTCTAGCATTGGAAGGATGCATGGTAGACCAAAAACCAACTCCAAATCACACATCAAATCCATGTTTATTGCAACAAGTTTTTTTTTGGCACATCCATGTGCATATTGACAACAAGTGACTTATACTCCCCTAACACACACTTCAAAGGGCTAAGCATGGATATTTAATGGGTTTTGATGTTATGTAACAACTTCAAGTCTTTGTCTCCAATGTCTTAGCAAGGTTCACAAATTCCAAAACCTTTTTGGGATTGTAACATACCTTTGACATGTGCAACCAGGGAAAATTTGTTCAAAACCAAAACAACTAGGTTGGTTCAATGTGTGACACAATGCACACCAAGCAAGTATGGGGCAAACTACTCCCAAGTTTGTGTAATCACACTAGTCTAAATGCCTTGAAACATTAAATCACCATCACATCTAAGGCAAATCCATTTGGAGGCCATGTCGTTATTGGAAAGACCCTTGTAGGTGGCCATGGCATCAAAATCATAGTTTTGATGTTTGAAGTTACACCCACCTCCAGCCTCTTGAGTTTCCATAGAATCACAATGCATTGCCAATTCTTCATCATGTAAATGTGGATATTCATCCATTGTTATGCATTGATAATGGTGACCTCGTCTACACTAATAGCAACATAATTAGTTTTTGAAATGATAAACATCACCTTTTGAAAGGACCACATCTTGCATGGTCTTTGTAATCTGCTAGCCACAATTGTTTGGCCAATGTTTCAACATGGTGTTTTTGACCTTTCAACAATAAAAAAAATTCTTTGCATGATTCATACTTTAACATGGGTCATCCATGTAGGAAAATGTGCAACACAATTGCCAACTAAATGAATTTCTTTCAAACACCCAAGTGGATCCCTACTTGTACTAATGTGATGATAGACTTTGAATTCCACCCAACAAAAAATCATTCATTTTTGCAATGAGTGACATCTTGACAATAGTAAAAATTTCCATTGATCAACATGTTCTAGAACATGTTGAGCTTGGGACATCTTCAACTTACCCTTGATATTGCTACAAACTATGCATTTGATTTGAAAGACCAAACCATCATCCCCAACAACTAATTTGGCTCATGGTAATTGACAAGCCTCCATATCCTGAAACACACAACTTTTTTCATAAGATTTTTGGGTTTTATTTTCCAAAGGTTCAAAATAGTCTAACTCCTTTCCATTTTTCATGTTTTTAGGACAATCACTCAAACTAGGGTTTTTATTATTGGAAGCTATTTGAGCACTAGATCCAACATTGGGTAATGAAATTGACATCACATTTGCCTTAAAGCTAAATAAAAATTTTAATTTACATTTTTTTGGTACTTGGAGTAAAGTTGTAGCTTCAACCAACCTTATAAAGTAAGCAACACATGAATGCAATAAACACAAGAAACGACACAAAAAAGGGATATAGAAAGAGGAAAACTTGTTTGACATTTACCAAGATTTTGGATTTATGCCTTATGCATTGCAGACCATTTGTGCACACCTCAAGTTTCCATAAACACATGTCAAATATAAACATTGGTTGTGTTCTGGCATTGTTCCCTCTTCATTACACTTGATTGTAATCATGAACCCAAAACATTATTGCTTTAAACACACATTGTTACGAAGAGAAGAAACTTAAGAAAGATGCA
>OY987284.1:13042607-13065107 GCA_963920785.1 Sphagnum contortum
ATGAACCCAAAACATTATTGCTTTAAACACACATTGTTACGAAGAGAAGAAACTTAAGAAAGATGCACAAATTACAACATGGTTTGAAGCAAATCTAAGCAATAAACCTTAGATCAACACAAAATTTCACATTTGTGTGAGCTCAAAATCCTTAAATGACACCCATAAAAAAGCTCATAGTAATGATTTCACCCAAAAATGATCAATTAAACATTGATTTTTCGCCTAATTTTCTATGAACACCTAGGATCTATCGCTAATAAAAGTGGACAATGCAAATTTTATGTTGCTAGTTAGGGCATAACCCAAGGGGAGGGGTTCATGTACTTGAATGATATGTGGAACCTAGTTCAAGTATTTGAGTGTTATGTGGAAGAAAATATATGTAGAACACCCATTTACAAGCCTAGGTCTTTGACAAATACAAAGCCTAAGTCTAGCCCAAAGAAATTGGTGAAGTTACATAGGGGACTTGAGGGCACATGAGTGTATTGATTCTAGTGGTGGGGAAATAAAATGGGGGCCGGGGGGGGGGGGGGGGGGGGGGGGGGGTTGTTTACATAAGGACTTGTGAGCTTGCGAGTGCATTGAATCCGGTGGTAGGGAAATTGACGAGGTTACATAAGACTTGTGGGCCCGCGAATGTGTTGTATATGGTGGTGGGGAAATTGACAAGGTTACATAGGGATTTATGTGTTGAATTCAATGGTGAGGAAATTGATAAGGGTACATAGGGACTTGCAAGCTTGCGAGTGCAATTACATTGGAATTTATGGGCCTATGAATATGTTGAATCCAATGGCAGGGCAATTGGCAGGGTTACTTAAGGACTTGCAAGCTCACGTGTAGTGACACAAGGACTTGTGGGCTTATGAATGTGTTGAATTCAATGCCAAGGAAATCATGGGGGTTATTTAAGGACTTGCAAGCCCGAAAATGTAATTACTTAAGGACTCGTGGGCCCACAAATGTGGTTACATAAGAACTTGTGGGTCCACAAGTGCGTTGAATCCAGTGGTGAGGAAATTGATAGGGTTACATAGGGATTTGCAAGCTTGTGGTTTTAAATTGAGTAGCCAATATTTCAACCAAAGATGCGTGTGTAGCTAGTTTCCCATCTTTAATGAAAATTGTGTAGCCAATATTTCTACCATAGATGCATGTGTCTAGTTAGTTTTTCAACTTTAATCAAAATTTTGTATTTAAGATTCACACTAGACATGGAATTGTTAGCTAATGTTTCACTTTGAACAACTACTTGATTGCATTTTACCTTCATCCAATGAAACAAGTAGTAGCCACCTTGCATTGACAAGTTATGGCATGGAATCACCATAAGACTATCCAACAACCAATTATTATAGCCTGTCAATTGCTCATACCCAAGTAGCTAGTGCCACCTCAACCATACCTAAGGTAGGTTGGGGAGGCTAATTGAGCTACCTTGGAAAACCCCCCCAAAAAAAAAAACCTTGCCCAATGCTAGAAAGTTATAATGCTTGAAAAGGGAGATTAGAATTAGAAAATAATCAAGAAGGTAATGAAGGGTTATGGCAATCTAACTTTTATTCAACGATGGGATGCCGACAAGGTAAAGTAAACAATTTCTATCCCTTGTCACCAAAAAAAAAACAAGTAGCCATAAACACTACGTGTGACCCACAAGTTCCCAAGTTTGTTTTTGAAGGAATGGGTCATTGTCATTTACCCATGATACCATGTATCCATTAATCTTCCCCCCCCCCCCCCTCCAAATTTTGTTGGTAACCTTAGCTTAAAATCCCCAAATTGTGACACCCCCCCCCCCCCCAAATTGGATAAACAATATGTGCCAATCATAGTAGTTAGACAAGTGATGGGGTTATTAGGTTTCTATTTCCTAACTAATATAGTGGAACTTAGGATAAAAAAATAATAACATTGACACACTTGGGGTATCATCTCAATAAGCTTGGGACTTGCATAATGGTTGATTATCAAACTAGCCAAAAAAAAAACCTTTTGATTTGGGCAAATGGTGAGTATTTTAAATATTATTCAGCATTTGAGTGTCAAATTATTATTTTATTTCTCAAAATCCATTTCAACTGTAAAAAAAACATTATGAAAATTTGACAATAAATATAAGTAACTTCTTTGGCAAGGTTCTTTATGAACTTTTAACGTAATTTGATTTTTTACAACAATTTTATTGGTTTTTTTGGGCAAATGAAGAGAAATAATGTTTTTATCGAAATGTAAAATGTTATTAGTTACTTGCTTTGCAATGGTGGACTAGCTACACAAGAAGCTCCTGCATTTTCACTATTTTTTGTATTTTTCCCTCACTTGCAATTTTCTTAAAAATTAACATTTCAAACAAATAAGTTTTTTTTTTTTTTTTTTTTTTTTGACATTTCCATGAACAATTTAATTATTGCCAAACCTGAAAAGTTACTATTGTAGTCCCCTTAGCTAATCCTAACATGTGTAATAACATAAGAAAAGTGGCAATTCCCCAAATTCATTTCTTGTTAAAATAAGGACTTCACGTTTAGACTTAAAGATTTCCTGAATAATAGCATTGTTGCCTTTTCCTGCTACCCAACTTCCTCATACTTATCAATGTCTTTCATATCATCTTACCAAGTGTGTTCCCAAGTTTCCATGGTTTCACACTATTTGAATGTTGAACATGCCATTTTACTATTATGGGTGGACATGCTCTTTGCACAATTCCAATGTGATTGTTTCCTTTCTATGGTTTGGGTGCAACATGTAGTAAATTAGTGTGCAACCTTGTTTTATAAATGAAAATTTGTCAAAATTCAAAAAAATTCAAAAATGATTTTTTTGGGGGGGATTTCAATCACTAGAATTCCGGGGGTGGGAATCTTCCATTAAGTTGCTAGAAATACAAAGGGATGAGATTAAAAAACTAAGCTTCAAATTAACCAAATTTGGCTAAATCTTTTTAAGGATGATCCCCATTTTTTTTGTATGGACAATCATACTTTGGCTACACCATATATTGTGTTTATATATAGGGTGCAACTTGGGCACATGGTATTGGTATATATGAGGCGGGTAGGTGAGGTTTTCCCCATACTTAACAAATATATGCGGTTAGTATTTATATACAAATGTTATGGGTGTTTATGATTTTTGATATATATGTCAAATAAATGTAAGTGTATATGAAAAATATAGACATTGAACAAGTGTAAGTGCATAATTTTCATTTACATCTGTGTTAATGTAAGTGTAAATTTAAAAAGAAAACACATACACTTATATAGTTTTACACATTGTGTAAAATCAAATAAAATAGTATAAATGAACAAGACACACCTAGTGACATACACAATATTTCATTTGTTTTGTTTTTTTCCTCCTTTTATAAGGAACTTCAAAATGATAGTTGTGGAAATGGAGTTGATTCAAGAAGAAAGAAAGGAAAAAAATAGTGAAATAGGGAAAGGGGCAAATAATAAGTATGAAGAAAGAAGTAGATAGGAAAGAAGATAAGGTTAATTATGGAGGAATGTTATCTTGCAAAGTTTCATTCATTGTGATGTTATGAACTCTTAAGTTGTGCCCCTTCATCTAAAGTTGCTTTCAACTACAATTCGTGGTGTTACCATCTCACAATTATTTGCATTCTTGAAAGCTTCAACAACATGTTCTAGGCGAGTTTTTTATTTGTTGCTTTCTTTGTCATGTTCCACTCCCATTTCTTTGTGGTTGTTTTGTGATTTTTTTTTCATTTTGGTTGTACAAAATAGGATTTAAGGTGAACTCCCCCATGTCACTCATTTGCATTCACAATTTGCACAAATTTAAGTGGTAACATCATGGCCATCTTAAAACCCCTAACAATAGGTTTCATCAGTGACTTGTTTCCTAGGTGACCTCCCAATAGTCATGTTTCTTTCCTTATGGTCTTGTCTTCGTGCTTTAAAAAGTCACATTTGCTAATAAGAAGTGTCAAGTGCCATACCCTTAATTCTTTGCAAACCATAATCTCCAAGGACAATGGGCAATGCAATATGTCATTATGAAGGTATTGCATTGTGATTGACATATAATTACATCATGCCAATGTATTTCAAATATACATACACACATACCATGCAAGTGTTAGTGTAAATCCCAAAATATACATGACATGAAGTGTAAGTGTAAAAGGTTGGTGTGTAAGTGTTGTTACCTATTAATGAACATCAATTACTATTATAACATCACATAACAATTATGGTTAATTAACTTTCAATTGTTTAGTTTTCAAGGTTGTTTCTAACATTCAACCCAAAAACTTGCTTTGAAATGTAAAACTATAGTTTGTTTATGGATTTAAACCAACTCAATAGGAATAAAGCTACTCACACAAAGAAAATATAAGGAGAACATTAACAAATTCACTTGAACTCACACACAAACACTTTCCTTCTCTTGTGATGTTGAGGATTTAACCAAAAAAAAAACAAAGAAAATTGACAACAAGAAATGGGAATATACCCCCCTACCCGGCCCCCCCAAATTAAATCTTGATTTGAAGTTCCAAATTAAAGATAAACTTGAATTTATCAACAACCATTCAAGTTTATTTAAGGGATGCTTTCATATTAAAAAGTTCAACTTAATATATGTTTTAAGACTTTTAAAAATCATTTTGAATTTTAAGGCATAGAATTGAAGTCATATGGTCCAATTCTATTTTTTAATAATGTAACAATAATAAGTAATTTTGATTCAATAATTTCCAACTTTTTTGTAACAAAAAAAAAGTAAAGTTGTGAAAATGAATTTTTAAAAATTGTGATGAAAGTCCTCTTACTTACAAAGGAATGTGTAATATCAATTTATGACATGTAACAATACAAATTTTATCAACTATTAACTATTGACATGTATTTAAATGATGTAATATTTTAGTCCAATAATATTTTGATACTTGAATCTAAAGTTTTTTTTATCGTGTTGTGTAGTAAAATTATGTTTGTGACATCTTAAGTGGTATTCCTTAACATAAAAACATCCTATGATAAATTTAGAAACTTATTTACCCCAATAAGATACTTTTTATTATATGATCAAAACCTTTTACTTTTAATGATGATAATTCATGTGATGATGTAAATGATTTACACTTACACAATTTTACACAACATGTAAAATGACTATTTACTCTTACAAGCACAACACTAATATATAGGGTGCAATTGGGGCACATGTTAGTATGACATCATACACCATGAATGATGATGAATGAATAAGAACATGTTTTCATGCTCTTCTAGTTCTTAAAACCGGCCCACCCATACCCATTATGTGGGCATCTACTTACTTTTCTCATCCAATGTCAAATGTTAATTGTTTCCCCCAACCCCACCTAAAAACATGAAAAAAATGGTGAGTTTATGTAAATGCCACCAATTGGGCCAATTATTATGGTTGGCCCATCAAAAGCAATTTTTTTTCTCTTCCTATAAAGACCATATCATGTGAAAATTTACAACTCAAAACCCATTTCACACCATTTTGAAGGTTGTACTTAAACCAAAGTTCAATGTACATGCCATTTTGATGGCTTGCATGTGGATGTGCTTTTAGAACAAACATCTTCACCCACATGAGGAAAGTGGCCTACACACACTCTTTTGGATGAAGTAGAAGAGCCTTCAAATAGATTGAAACTCAGTTTGGGCTCATAAAATGTGTTTCACCATAGAGGAACCTCTAGAGAAAAAAAGGTCACTAATAGGAAATGACTATTTTCATTGTTGCATCATCAATGCTTGGCTCATTAGGTGATGACATTTAAATTGTCTCTCACTTTCTCCTATTAAAGTTTTTTGAGTTTGATGGGCATGGATGAGGGGATCAATTAACATTGTATGTTGAATGTGGAGAATATGGATATATATATAGGCCCAAATAGGATGTATAAGTATAGATGCTCATCTCCAACCATACACAACATTTGGGCAACAATGCTTCTCACATCTAAAGGTGCATTCACACTTGGTGTTAGGGACTCTAAGGTTGAGTCCCCTAACACCATGCTAGCCATTTAGAACATAGTTATCATGAAATTTTTATGTTAATCTAACACTAACTTAACATTAAGCTATGGCACCCCATTTATCATTAGTGCCACTTAGGTTTTCATTTAACACTAAGTTAACATAAAATGTGAATGCACCATAAGATGGCTATTTTATCTACTATTCATGGTTTCCTTATGCTCAAAAAATGAGGAAAATTATACTCAATAATTTTGGTTAGATGCTTTGAATTTTAATTATAGCGGTTACAAATTGTAGATTTTTTTTTTTGGAACATGGTTATGATCATGTACATTCTTCAAGCTTCAAAAATATTAAAGTAAAGTAAATATATATATAAAGGAAAATAAATAAATAAATAAATAATCACACTACACAAAGTGGTAGCACTTGTCTCATCTTTATAACCCACGTGTTACGTCTTTCAAATGATAAATAAATAGTTAAAATTCTTGCCAAACAATATGTGTTTTTAAAAAATGGGAAAAAGTTTGCCTTGGGGTTCATGAGCACCCACCCACATTGGTACCATGGTAAAAATCCCAAAATCTATTTAAATTGTTTCTAAATATTACAAACATCCACTTGTTAGACTAAATTAGGGTCTCCGATTTGAGATCTAACATTCTTTGAGATTAATATGGCCATTAGGAGGCATCACTCAAAATGGTGGTGGTACCAACATGGGTGTGGATTTAGGGTTTCTATGCTCCCATTGAATTTTTGACTCAAAAGTTATGTTATCACTTGTGACCAAATTGAAAACAAAATGATTGAGCTTTAAAAAAATTTATGTTTCTAAAGGGTTAATACAATTATACTTGAACCAAACCTAAACATATTTGGACATAAGCCTTTTCTACTCTAACCCTAAAAAGCACCATCTTAATACAACACTAAAATTTCAAAATTTTCTCTTGGGGTACCTGATTGGATGAGGATCTTCATCCACCATGGATGAGATGCAACTCCCAATGTGGTTGTTGATTAGCCCCCAGCAAAAACTTGTATATCCTACCATGAAGGATGGATGGTATGTGGTCATGAACTATTTCAGTTGGGTTTGAGTTCCCTAGCTAACCATGGTGGTTAGATAAGTTGTTTTTTTTTTACTACCTACCTACCTACCTACCTATCTACTAACAACCCACAAGCAGGTTGTTTAGTAGATAGGGAGTAAAAGCAATATTTACCTCTGTACAAACCATCTACATACCTAGTCAAGATCTATTTCCTTACATAACTACCTCTATAAATCACTTATTTCTTACGGAATGTGTTACCAAGGTGAAACTGGATATTAACTGAGTTGTGGATGAGGTTCATCCACAACTGAGTCATAATGGGCATCTAGTGGATGTTGCGCTGGTTAGTGCTAGTGAACAATGGATGAGATGAGATGGAACTAGTAGTGGGGAAACTCAAATTGCAGACATGTTGCAATTATGAAAGACATATCATTCTAAGAGCCATTTAGATGAGGGTCTAAGTCCAATGGAAATAGAAGCAATCCTATTGGATGATGAGAGCCCTAAATTGGACCCATGGCCTTTAGATGCGGGTCCAAGACCAAAAAAAGTGGCAAAATTGGGGCTAAACCTACATGGGGCACCATTTTGAAGGGAAAATCAATTGGGTTCAAACCAAAAACAAACCAAAGAGAGCTAGAAGGGAGAGCTCAAGATTTGAAGAATCAAGATGCAAGCTAAGGTTCAACTCAAGGATTCAATACCAATTCTAAACCCAGGTCGGATCCAAGGGGAGGGCTTTGTTGTTTTTGGGTTCAAACCAAAAACAAACCAAAGAGAGCTAGAAGGGAGAGCTCAAGATTTGAAGAATCAAGATGCAAGCTAAGGTTCAACTCAAGGATTCAATACCAATTCTAAACCCAGGTCGGATCCAAGGGGAGGGCTTTGTTGTTTTTGGTGTCCAAACCAAATTTGAACCTCTCCTCTTTGTGCATCTGATACACTAACAATTGTCAAAGTGATTAGAAATGAGAAAGTTACAGCCTCTCAAAGTAAAAAGGGGCCAAAAACTCAAAAAAAAAACACAAACCACGAAACATTACAAAAGCTGATCCTCAAACACTCAAAAACTTCCTTGTATGTTGCTTTGTTGTTATTAGAGTTGAAACGACGATATGTAGAACTTCAATTGGCACTCTTATAACACACTTTAAAGCATTTAAAATGAATAAAAAATTAAGAAAGTTATGAAATTTGAAAATAAGAGAGCTCCAAAGAGAAGACCAAAAAAAGATCCCCCCAAAAAAAAAAAACACACATTTTGTAAGTTGGAAGGCTTGTTTTTCTTCTTCTTATTTTGTTCATTATTTGCACTTCAAAATGAAACACATATGATGAAGATATAAATAAATATACCTAACTCCCCTTTCATCCAACCTTTATATATATACATATATAAACCTTATATATCTTTATATATATGTAGGTATGTATGTGTATGTATATATATATATGGCTGACCTAATTTGCTAAAATTATGAAAGATGTGGGCATGGCCATGTCTCCAATATTTGCCACCATAAATTGGCAAATAGCTAACTCTTGGTGAGGTTAAGTTAGTGGCTTATTCTTATTACTAAGTTCTATTTTTACCAAGGGTCTTCATCTAGGCTCTTAAGTAGTTGGTAACCCTTTCTATGTCACCCATATTTTAGGTTTAGGTTTCTAAAATCTACCTGGTTATTTCTTTGGGTTTGAACTTTGAAGTAAGTAGTATAGTTATCATTGTGGTATATTTCTTTTTTAAATTTAATTTCTGATTTTTATTTTTTATTTTATTTTTGCGAATGCTTTTTAGCAAAAGAAATATTTGTGACAAAATATTTCCTTTTAAAAAAAGGTTGTTGCTTTTTGGAAAATTTTGCCCCCCCCCCCAAAAGACTAGCACCCAACATAATTGGTAAATAAAACTTGGTTTTCTTGATATCTGAATTTGCTGATATTTGATTAATAAATGAATAAATGACGGATATTCAAGAACACTAATATCCAGGTTATTTTGAAAATTTTGATATCTGACTGAGATATCTTTTTTTTTTTGTTTAACTATTTTTTTACTTGACGAATAAAAAAAAGGAAAATGTCATTATTTGATGGATATCCCCAAAAAATGATATCCGCCCAACACTAGTATATTCTTCCTTCGAAACAACCAAAAATGAGTCTAAGACCCACTAGGTACTAGGAGCATTGACGAACAATAGCTTGGGTACACCATCGATTATAGATATTGAATGAAGGTAAACCCTAGGTAAACCCTAGTTTAGGTTGCTTCCTCAACCCTTTCAAACCAATCCAACAAAATTGTTTGCCTTTGAGAGAAAGTAGAGGTCATGGGTGTTAGTTAATTCAACATCTTTTTTCTCCAATGCAAGTATTGCAAAATGACCAATAATGGTTCATTCACACACTCAATTTCATTGGGTCTTCGGGTTTGGGACAAAATTTTCACTTTGCATGCAACAAGTGTTGGGGTTGGGGGGTTTTGTGTGCAAAAGGTAAGAAGAAACTAACCATACGATGCTAAGTTTTACCATGGTTTGCACCTATAGAGGATGGGGGCCAAGAAGGAGTCAATCTACTAATAATCCATTGAAATTTGGCTAATGTATAAGTACTCAAAAGTTTTAATTGTGTGTTATACTTTTCAACCATGTTTGTACAATTTTGGCAATTGCAAGGTGGTTGTTGGCTAAATACTAATACTCAAGTTTGGATTGTGTGTATTATTATTTCCACTCCTTTTTTGTACATTTGGCAATGGCAAGGTGGTGTAAAGTTATAAGGTGCATGATTTTGGCCGGGTTGTTGTTTTGTGGCATGGTTGCTTGACTTTGCTCTTGTGTAGTCCACAATAGGATGCAACAATGAGGAAGGTGTTGGGTGTCTTGAATTGACATTGAAATGTATGGTTTGAACTTGTGCCACACATGCTTGTCCTTGGGTAATTCCAATCAAAGTGTTAAAAACCTCATTGAGCCTCAATTTTCAATTTTTTTTTTGGTCCCAACTCGTCAATGATCTTCACTTCAAATCCAACATTTTGTTGATTTTTGTGATGCATCATTTACTTTTAGATTTTCAAAGTTTTCCACAATTTTGAGTGTTGGGAATGTTAAAAACCCTCCAAGAGGCTCATGGAACTTAATGGTCAAATCTCCTTTATTCCAACAATGCAAAGTTAGAAAGTTATACTCTTGGAGTAAGAATATATTGTGCTCGTGCTTGTTGCATATTTTCTAGAACATGTTGCATATTTTCTTTTGATTATTATATCCCAAGCTATTCATAACTATCTTTGGTGATTTGTTTAATCGGGTTGACCATTTGTAAGTCATATCTAATAACACGCATACGATGAATTCACATTGAGGTGATAATGGGAATGGACTAAAAAAAGTAAACTAGTCCATTCCTAACCCTAACCCTAATTTTGTCTCATTCACACAAAGAAAAAGAAAACTCAAAAAATGAGTTGGATGTGTCACTAGGATTAAGGAAGGGGTAAATGTTTTGAGTTATCTTATTCTTAAAAGCAAATATCTTAAACTACTTTTGAGATTTGATTTCAAGTTTGGGTGGAATAAGAAGGTTAGTTCGACCCCTTGATTGAAATTAGAAGATTAAAATACTCTCCCCGATGATTTACATGTCAATTAAATTTTATTATTAAAATTTTCACCTTAAGTTTGAATTACTCAATATGGCCAAAAAATTGATTTATTTAACCTATGAATTTTTTTTTCTTGTTTTTAATTCTCTAAAGTTTTCTCATACTTGAACAATTTTCAAGTTTGTAATGTGATTATTATTATTATTATTATTATGTTTAATGTGAGAATTGAATATTGTAATACCTCGTTGGCTTCAACACAAATTATATTATTTTTAGAAATGCTGGAATTTTCAATTATTAATTTTCTTGAAAAAAAATTGTTAAGGAAAATGAAAAATCTTTTGGAATATTTGGCAATAGTTTATTTTGCAAAACAAAATCTTCAAACTTAATGAATTATTTGACCAATATGTGCTGAAGCTCCCCTTCTACTATGATAGTTGATTTTCATGTACACGTAAAAAATCACTAATATAATAATTCAAAATACGACAATCAAAATGATTGCAAGGATGAAATTAATTGAATAAACTATATGTAGTTAAATATCATAACTCCTTTATCCGTATTATTATGCAAAAAAACCATTCATTCCATTATTTTCAAAATGGAAGAAAATTCAAAATAAGTGGCAATTGAAAAGGAAAATATCATATTATTTTTATTTGTAAGAAAGCACAACAACCCACCATTAAGATGTATAGATAATGAGTGTTAGAAATGCAAAGAAAAACAAAAATGGAAATTATGAGATCGACGATTGTTGTGGTTGGTTGTGTGAATATTTGGCCACCAATTCCATCCTAAATTAGGTGGTCTAAAGTTCAAACATAAGGTCAAAAGCATTGGGCATCAATCTTATATTGGTAGTAGTAACATAGATTTTTTTAAAAATAAAATATTTACATACCACATATATGCAAGAACACAAAATAATGTTTGTTTAATGTGTTCAATTATATGATGGAAGTTTATATTACAATTATTAGTGAACAAAAGGTTCAATTTGGTGTCTTTCTAAGAGAAAGGGTTTGTTTAATATTCATTTGTTCACCACACATTGTGATAACATATGGTCAGCACAAGTCTTTTGGCCTTCTATAGTTCTTCATTCTAATTGATCATGGGCTTTGGGGGGTGTTGAGGGCGAAAACATGTTTTTTGGGGTCAATTTTGGGATGTAACAAAGTGGCAATTATCCATAGGAAAATTTAACCAAATTTGATTATAAATTAGATACATGGGTGGGTGATATTTTTTTGTAATTGAAAACTATGTGAACAAAAATTTAGGGTCCCATATATTTGTTCTCATGTTTGTTTTTTGGGGTGAAATTTTGCAACTTGGTGATTTGTTTCAGATTAAATGAAAAAAAATCTTGAAATTTTGTGATTTCTAGATTTTTTGGCCATTTTTTTCAAAATAAAAATAATGGAATTTAACCACATCTAGATCTAGGCACTTCCTAGGTCACCACTTTGTAACAATACTCTTGTAAAAATATTACAACTCACCTAGGGTAGTTGCCATTTAATGTTAATTGATGTTGAGGATCCTAGTTAGTGGATCTATTTGAAGAATTTAAAAAAAAAAAAAAGAGAAAATCATGATTGGTTGGGGGGAAAAATTATAATCCAATTATTTTTACAATAAAATTATGTTTATTCTCAAAATTCAAATATAATTAATATATGGTGTGAATTAAAAACAGGTATTTAATTATTTTTAAAAAAATGTAACATATTTACAAGAGATTTTAAGTATTTACATTAATATGTGTGTGTGTGTGTGTGTGTGTGTGTGTGTGTGAATATTAGAAATTTAGGTGATAATAAGGTGAGATCATAATAGGGTGAAAAAATTCAAAGTCCACTAACATAATAGCCCCCAAAATAGTATTTTCTTTGACACATGTACATTAAGGGTAAAAATACATATGGTTTCCCCTTGAGATTACATATGATTTTTAAAATAAAAAAATCCTCCTTCTATATTTTTTACTACGTATTTGAACCAAATATAAAAATCCACCCATTTTTCTCAATAATTTTTATTTTCTATTAATTGGAAATCCCAAAAAACCATTTCATTTTTGCATTTTAATGTTCAATTTCACTTTTCACTGAATTTTCACCAATAAAAAAAAAAAATGTTGTATCAAAGCTTCTTTTTTATGTTTTGGACTTTTATAGAGGATAGACTTGATTAAGTAGCCAAGCTTGCAAAATAAGGTGTGTATGACCACACTTGAATTACAAAATTTATTAGCTTTGGATAAAAGTATACTTTTGGGGGTTTGCTTTGTTGTACATGAATAATTTTAAATAAAATAAAATACTTTGAAATATAAAACATTTAAAAAAATAAAATCATAGTTTGATTTGAATTAAAAATTGGTAAATATTTTCTCTAAAATTTGAAAACTTGACAATATTTTGCACATATCGACATACATGTGTGATCATTTTATGGGTTATCATACAAAAATTTTGATTTTTGGTTAATGTCATCATTGTTAAGTTTTGCAACAATACTAATATTTGAATTGGAACCATCATTGAATCTCCTTTGTTAGTTTCAAATTACTACAAGAATTTCATTATTGTTAAGACATATTTATTCTTGATTCATACTGCATTTAATCACCAAGTTGATTCGTAGGTTTAATGTCACTAATTAACAAGTTTTAATAAAGAAAATGAAAGGGTATTAAATTGATTTTTATTTGTTTTTGGTGATGTTATTTTATTTAGGATGGTGCAATTTAATTATTGTATTGTAGCTTGATTCACCCAAAAAAAAACTAGAACTTTAGATCATGCTACTATTGTTATTAACATCTTTCATTTTTCAATAAATCATATTTTGAATCTTTTTAATTTGAATAGATGATCATTTCCCCTTTAATGAATCAAACTCTTGAAAATTTTGGCTTCCTCCTTAGGTAGGCAATGTTTTCCCACTTCAAAGCTCTCTATGGTAGCACCTTTAAAATTTAAAAAAACATGGGATTTTTTTTATTTTTTTAAAAATTACTTGTTTGAGTCATTGAAATTTGAAGAAATTGTTACCCCTTGATGTTTTTTTGAATTAAAAAAAATTTGTTTACCCAAAGTGTTGATTCTTCAAGTTTTATTGGGCTATTATCCCTTTAGGGAATTATTACCACATTCAATTGGGTCTACAACATGGTAGCATTAAAAGTAGCTTGGACATTAAGGGGAGAGAAATAGGTGATCTTCAAGCACACCTATAAAAGTAATTACTAATTAAAAATAATCGTTCGACCTAGCTTAAACAACTAGAACTTAAAACTCTAGGACTAGATAATAAGATAAGGCAAAATAATTGAATACTTTAATTTGCTTGAATTTTTTATTCTAATTAATTTTTTGGCTATTGCTTATGAGAATTTTGGTTTTAGTGGTTCATTTAAATAATATAAAAAATGCTACATATTTATGAATGGTGTAATTTGAAGTGCAATTTTATTTAAATACGGAACATAAATTATGAAAATATCATGGCATGGCCCTCATGTATTTGACACTTTTATTTGTTACGTTCTATAAATAAAAAAAAGGAAACCTATAGCCATTAAAAAATCATGTGGGCCATTAAAAATGGCAAAACTCTAGACGCCTAGGTCATGAAAAATGTGAAGTTTTAGGGACCCCTTGTCGTTGCTTTAATTTTTTTTAAAAAAGGAAAGAGAACCCTTTACTCCAAAGTCATCCATCCGTCGAAACAACAAAACCACTCCGAGCGAGGACACACACCCGTGATGGATGGACCCATGTAATGCTTAGTTCCGTTCTTTCGGCATTACCGCGAAAACAAGGATGTATATCGAGTTTATTTCGACTTTTTTGAATGTACGGAAAAGCTCTTGCTCCATTGTCGAACATGTAAGTAATGAATTCTTCTCGAAAGATCAGCTCCTATCCCATCCCATCCCGTCCCGACATAATACATACATCTACATACATACACACATATGTATGTGCATTTGCAAATTTTGCAACTTTATATAAATTATTATTTTTCAACATACATACACATCAATGTATGTGTGTTTTGCAAAACTTTGCAACTTTAGTAAATTATTTTATTTTTTAAAAACAAAGATTATCGTCACAACACCAAAACCGTTAGCTATTTCACCACAATCATAACTATTTTGGGGGCGAACAAAAGGGGGTCCTTGTCCTTGGCCTCGCCCTCGTCCTCGTCCTCTCAAAGAAAAAAAAAATGAAAAAGAAAAAAAAAGGACCCCCCCCCCCCCTTCCCATGTGTTTGATTTGCGGGATTTCGGATTCTCACGTTTCTATGTCCGGAGATAGCCTTTTTCTCATGGCTTACTATTTCCGGAGCTCAAGTTGTCATGCATTGGTGGGATGGTATATGTCACGCTGATCCGTGAGTTTAGCGGTATACATTTGGGCCATGCCGTACTTGTGTTTTAATATATTGAACAAACAAATCTCGATAGGTCGAAGATGTTTGAAACTTGGTTGCTTCTTTTTTTGTAGAAAAAATTATGAATTTTGCAAGACGGAATACCTATGTGAAAGTTCATAATGTATAATAGAGGTAGCGTTACGGATTTTAATTTTTTAATTTAAAAAAATAAAAATTCTTTGTATTTGCAAAGGGTGAGCATTTTGAAAAACGTAATTCGCGCTCACTATGGGCATTTCAAAAATTGTAATACCTCACCCTCGCCATTTTATTCAAAAAACAAATTTCAATGATACTTGTCTTGGTGAGTATCCATGGATACGGATACTCGCCAAGTATAACGAAACAATAAAAGTTTTTTAAAACCATTTCTTGTGGTTTTTATGCCACGTAAAGGCCTACGGACTAGAGCGTTACCAAAAAAAAATTATGACATGCCCTTTGGCACCCAGTGTCAGGGGTCCCTTATCGGCCTTGCCTTGGTAGGCAAGGATATTGTGTTAAGATTCACTATAGAGTATAGTAGCTTAAGGGATTTTTATAGGCCCCTAGATAATAATAATAATAATAATAATAGGTCTATTTTTTATATAAGGATTTTTGAAAGATGATATATATATATATATATTGGCTTGTGTTGAAAGTTGAAATTAGTTATTATAGAGTTATTATGATATCTTGAAGGATTTGGGTTTCTTTTAGAGGATTTATTTGAAGATTAATATATTTTTTGCATTGGTGAAATATTTGAGTTTCCATATGTGTTGTTTTGCCTTAAGAAACTTTTTTAATGCAAATGGCAAGGCCATCATCATCGTGTTGTCGTGTGACACACCCCGTGGTGGTTTTGGGTAAAGCCCCTAGGGTCATCGGGTTGTACCTTTACATTTCAAAAAAAATCAAATAGGTGGACTTTCATGTGTTTTGTGAGCAAATTGCATATAATTCTTTCCTTTATGACTTTGAAGCCCCCTTCTTTGACAAACATGTTCCTAAAAACATTGTGAAGATGGGTTTTTTTTGTGCACCTTGGCAAAACTTTTGTCATTTTGTTAAAGAGAGTTCCAAATTGATATGCTTTTTTAGCCCTTTGAATTTTATTTGATGTGAGGAATGAGAGTTCAAAAAGCACACTAGCATAGATTACTCTAGAGGGGAAGATAGTAGAGTGATACAATGCCCCTCTATAATTAGTTGTGGGTGCATTCAAAGTCTTTTTTTTTTTGGGTTTGGGGGGGGGGGGGGGGGGGGGGGTGTTTGATGAGTGTTGTTGATTTGCCCATTAAGAAAAGAAAAAAGTTTAGAATCTTTTTTTTTACACTCTCTCAAGATAGAAATTTCTAAAGTTTGGACATTCCCAATATAGCTTTTGTCCATTTGACTCACCTATGTAGGCTAGAAGAGTATAGGAGACTTTGGGTGTGTGAGTCATATGATATTTAAAAAAAAAGTGAAGCTACATATTAGGAACAACATGAGGACGCATGGGAACCATGGGAACAACACAAAGAACATTTAGCAAACCATAATGTACACTATAAAAATAAGGAACACATTGGAGGAAAAATATATATAAAAAAATAAAATAAAAATTGACATCTTCATATCTAAAGAACATATTTTTGAGGGTATAAGAAAAAGAGTTACCTATCAAGATTGACATTTTGAGGGGCTAATTCTTTTTTAATTCCTTTTTAGCAACAAAAAAAAGGTTTGGTTCCCCACACCCCAAATATGGAAAGATGACAAGGCTCTTGTAATATAAGTCCAAGTCACTCTTGTATTACTATCAAGTTGGCTTTTGTCTAAGTGCCATTTGCTTGTTGACCCCACCCACTAATGCATAGGGGTTACCCTAAGGTTAATTAAATAATCGTCAAAATTTGTGAAAATATGAAGTTAGTTGACATGTTGAAAATCATTCCTAATTAATCATAGGCTACAACACACCTCCTAATAATTTCACTAGGCTATTCATTGTGACAATTTTTTTTTTAATTTTGCAATTTTATGATGATGTCCCGAATTGATTTTGAACCCAACACCTTTTCAAAAAAAATTATGTCATTTCACACAAAAAAAAAACATTTGCTTAAGACAAGGGTCAAATTAATCAAACCTTGTGATAGAACCACACAACTCTAGGCAAAGCTAAGTGCTAACAAGTGCATTGAATAGAGCTCATTGGGGGTGTTTAACATCTCCTAAAGAGAATGGGAGGTTATGTTTGTTGATTAGTATTAATGAGTTAAGTGGGGGGAAGGCAAGGAGGGGGATAGTCAAGACCTATGTAGTTTACAAGAGGAAGACATTGGGCAAAATATATGGGATAAAGGGTGCTCATGTTAGGAACCTATTGGGAGAATTTGGGGAACAAATTCCAAAACATGATAAATTATCATTGGGCACTCGGTGGGAACATGAAGGAACCATATGGAATATACATTTTGAGAACACCAAATTCCAAAATATCCCATTCTCTCCCCCACCCCTCTAGAAGGAAAAAAAAATTTGAACCTCTTGGGTGCATGTTGCCTCACTTCATTCGTTGGGATGGATTTCTAATTGTGTTGGTCACCATTTTTGGCCTAGGCCTATGGCACAAGAGTAAAATTGTGGTGACATAACATAGTAATAACATATTATGAGACCAAGTTTTTGTTGAAAAAATCTTGTGATGCAGCTAAATTGGTAACCATCTATAAGATAATTTAACCAATTTTTATTTTCTCTATATATATGTGTGTGTGTGTGTGTGTTCTTGGCTACATCTTGAAATTTAATATGAAATTTGGCAAGTTTTTATAATTATACATTTATTTTTTCAAGTTTTGACTTTTTTGCAATTCTAAAAATTGACCTTTTGGTTGGAGATTATTCATAAATTATGTTTTTAAAATGCTTAACACACATTAGTGCACCATCCATTGGAAACTTGTTACATTATTCAATTCTAAATAAATCACAACCTTAGTGATGGATCCTCTCAACCTTCCTACTCCCCGTCCCATTACCTATAAATAATGTACATCGTTATAAAGGGGGGGAGGGGAGAGGCACACCTAGTGACAATGGCATTGTTATAGTGATGTTCACATAATGTTGGTCCACCTTTGAAACTTTGCTTAACACTAAATCTCCTATGGCATGCAACATGGATCTTGTTGTCATGTGTAATGTCAATTATGTCAATTTAAACACATCATAAAGGGTATGTCAATCCTTCTTGTCCTTGTTACATTCTAGCATTCAAATTCAAGTTCCATTCAACATTACTACAAGAATGTGTAGGTTATGCAAAAGTGCACTACTATAGCACATTAATTGTATCAACTTGTGGGCTTTCATAAGCGAATTTGATGGTGATTATAAAGTTATCAAACCATGTTGTACCACCTCCAAGCTAATTTTGAATCCATGAATCATAGCTTACATGCATACAAGCAAGAACATGATCAAAACAATATCAAAATATTGAATAAAAAAATTGAATTCAAAATCGCATGTTGGAAAGTTGTGTATGCAAATGTGGTGAATTTCAACGATGATAATGGCAAAGTGTCAACTTCATTATGACATAACAAAGGGAAACTTAGGGTCATTTTAAACACAAAGTCAAATTTTAATATCAAAGCAAAAATGCCCAATATCCCAATTGCTTGAAATTTAAAGTTCTTGCATTCATAAACACAAAGTGACTATAACATGAAACAAACTTGGAGACTATTGATTTGAAAGGTAGTATGGAAATTGTAACAATGAAATGGAAGTAAATATTTGATGTTGCCATGGAAGTTGATGATAGGACATTGCAAATGGTTCACCTTGCAAAGACAAATGGGGAGCCATTTATGGGTATTTCAAAAATATTCATGATCACATGAATGGCATTGTTCTTGATGAAGAATATTGGAACATGAATTAAAGCACAAGATTGATTGGGATTGTCATAACACTTCACCAAAGTTGTTACAAAATGATTAATGTGGTCATGAACAAGAGGTTTTCCATAAATCTCTCACACTCAAGGGATTGCATGAAGCCTAATTATGATATTTAACATGTGCAACTAATAGTTTGCAACTAAAAGATCATTACACTAGATGATGACATTGACAATTTCAATGAAGATTGATTTCCAATCAATTCTCCTCAAGGTGAAGCATCTTTGTTTGTAAATCAACATTGTCTAAAGGTTGAAGAGGACAAATATATTTAGTTGAATCTTTGAAATCCTTGCACTCCTAATCTTTTGATGTTGATGAGTTTTATTTCTTTGCTATTGAGCAAAAACTAAACAATGCCACCAAGATCATCGATTCAATTTATTTTCATAAGTCTAATTATAGAATTTGGATAAGGTGGACAAGGTATTCGAAAATTCATACTTTGTGACAAATAAATAAATAAAATGTAAAAGAAAGTGATTTGATCAATAACAAGTTTCATGAAAGCGATGGGTTTAGCAATCCAAGAATGTCTACAAAATAATGTGCATGGAGCACCTAAGTATAATCATATCATGACAATCATCTATTAAATATTAAAATAAATGAATATGAAACGTAAATCTAAATATAAACATCTCAAGGATCAAGGATGAAATTTATATAGCCTAAGAGCATGGTGGTGAATCATAAATAAAAAATTGGGTTAATATTTGCACCTTGTTAATTGCCAACAAACATTTAAGGAGTTGATATTAACCCATTAACATTGAATATCAACTCCTTTTGTTTGATGCACTCCAATCATGTTTGATCAATTATTTTGTGCGCTTTACATCCATTTAGTTTCAAACACCTTCATTTTCATTTTCTTGCAACAAATTTTATTCATTTTGCATAAACTTATATATGACAACAAACAAGAACTTAGATAATCATAATGAATGCAAATGTCAAAAAGGTATGATGATGCAAAAATAAGACATGCAACAATGTAAGTTGGTCTTGTTGCACAAGAAAAAGAATTACAACTAGTTGCTAAGGAATTGTTGTAAGACAAAAAACAAATGTAATACAAAGAATATATATAACTTTCTCTGGGCAATGAAGATGAAATGAAAGATGAATGTTGGTAAGGAAAGAAATATTTGAGTTTGATTATTTGCTATTATGACATATATTTGCAAAGAAATAGAGTGACATTTAAAAAAATGTAACAAATGTAAACAGATGAAAAAAACATACAATTAAAAAATGAAAATGACAAACAACTTTCAAGTCTTGCGAGCAAGTTGTTGTAAGGAACTTTCCACAAAAATCTAATAAAAGATCAATGGCTAGAACCATCACAAAGGAAATAAAAAAGGAAAGCCAAAGAACGGCCAAAAGATGCATAGCCCGCAGGAACCAATAAAAGGGAAAAAAAATCCCTTTCATGGTAGGAAATTATTTCACCCATAGCCCCTATAACGTCACCTACATGCAAATCGTGAAATTTAATAGTAATGGGAAGTCTAGAATAAGCATCACTTGCCAACATAATTTTCCTCTCCATAACAAAGGTTAAAGCACATTGAAGAGCAATATTAACACGCTACTTGAAAATTGAATTCAAAAAGACAAGGATAAATGACCTCTCAATCATCTATTGTGGAAAAGACGAGCACATTCGTTGATGAAACAATCCATATCATGCTTGAGTGCATTGTGCACCTCCATGGCCATTGGAATAAAGTGGTGCCCTTCATGAAACCCTTTATACTTACAAATTTTAACAATGACATTAAGTTCTGCAGCTACACCTATTGGTCAACTAATGGCACTCGAAGCCATAGTCTCCCGCATTGGCTCAATAACCACCACATTGGCAATGAAAACCTAGTCCTCTTAGGTCATGTAAAGATCAATTCATAATGAAATTCATAACGTAAGGCGTACCATTACTCTCTCCATATGGCATGTCCATTTTTTTGAGTGAGGGCATCCATGACATCTCAAATGGCATCATGTGTGGCTATTCGTTGACTTACAAATGAGCAATGAACTAAATGTGTGCCAAGTACGTCCAACCCATGTCCATAGTCACATGTGAGAAGGTTAGATGTTTAGGGCTGAATCAAATTGAGACAAAAACACAATGATGAAATGAAAGTAAAGTGTGTGATGTGAACCGAATGAATAAATGGCCTAATAACTAACCATAGCCTTGCCCCCTTACTTGCATGAGAACAAATGCAGACTCTAAATGTTGAAGAAATGGAATCATCCTGTAAGATAAACCTAAGGGATATGTTGTGGTGGATGTCTATCAAATATGCTAGTAAACCTAGGGTATTGGTAACTGCCAAACTCTCAAAAGAAGTGTGCACTTCCTAGGAAGAATGTCATCTTGTGCTACATGTAAACATGACTAAAACAAGTGTGGGCCCCCTTCAACTTGAAAAACATACTCCTCCAAAATGGGTCTATTTAAAATATGAAACCTAGAATACAAATACGAAGCCACCAAAACCGAATTCCCTATAAAAATAGATGGGGCACAATCCTCCATAGAGAAAAGGCCTATACCACCAAAAGATATTAGTAGTCAAACCCGATATCTCACTAAGGGCCCTTAAAAATACTCCCACGATCTTAAACCCGTAACATCTTCACATACTTGCATAATTCTCCTATTGAAACCTGCCAAAAGAAATAGGAAAGAAAAATAAAAAGGTATTATCCCTGTGAGATAAAAAGGTCAACAAACTACACATGAGGACAAAATGACCAAAGCAATTTTCACATCTCCCAAGAAAGGAAGATCATTGATATGCACCATGTCTTGAAATAAAGCCTCATCCAAAAAATGTGTGGCAAAGTCTTGAAAACCCATTGACACACCCGAAATGTGTAAACCATTTATGACCAAAATGCATCCTTGAGGAATTTACATACCTAGAATGAACCCTGATGGACTCCAAAGATTGTATTTTGACACCTTAACCTTAAGCCCCACTAGGGCTAATTGGGTCAAATGGTGGTCAAAGGTGCAATTAATCTCATTCATAGGCCCTACAATGTGGATATCGTCCACTAGGGATGGAAAAATGACGTTGGGGGCCCATGTTATGGTCTCTAGAAATGTTATTGAAAAACAATTCAACATCAACTTACATCACAACCCAATCAAGGTGTAGGTTGAAGAGGGCTCGAATGCCAAAAGGGATGGCTTCATAGCCTCCAGGGCTCGATACTCCAAACTAATGGGGGGATAGGTGTTTCTAAAACAACCTTCGAAGTTATAGGATAATGGAATGACAAATAAGTCAAAAAAACACTTCGTTACGACAATAGGACAAAAACCACCAAAGTCTTTTGCCATTGCCAACAATCTACTGGCCCCCAACACTAAGGCCATC